>OX463847.1:46387911-46437863 GCA_949825065.1 Odontocerum albicorne | reverse complement strand
CATTTCGAATGCTTCCAGTCAGTTCGTACTACTAATGTTTCCCGTAACTAGCTTAACATCTGGCATTAATATTAATATTCTGAAATAAATACAAACCTAAATTTGGAATATAACGCACGTGAAATACTAATGTCTGCTTAAATAGCTCATCACTTAGTAACTTTTATTTATAATTACAGTACGTTATCTGTGAATTTGCACAAATCTGGGTGCGTCTTCATAACATATAAGCTGATAGGAAATACAATCCGTTCGTACCAACCGGCACGTCGGAAAGGGAATTTTTTTAATTTAATTAATTTACTGAGACAGAGCAGTTTGTGTCCAAACAATCTCAGCGTACTGTAACTACACATCGTACGTTAGACTATTTCAAACTTAAAAATGATAGATTGTCGTCCTTCGTGATCGAGAAGGATTGTCATATTATTGATGGAAGACACCTGATCGTATATTGGTTTATTGTGCGCAAGTTGTTGCACTTCACTTTAATATTTACATTGTAATTTGTTTTATCAAACATTGTTTATTCCACTTGTTGTAACGGTATAGCCCTAGTGTAATAAACAGTGTTTGATAAAACAAATGACAATGCCTTTAAACCTCCACAATGGATTATAATACCTTAACTATAAATCACACAATATATTAATATTTACAAATGCAGTTTTGAGTAATTTGATGGCATTGGGTATACTCGTATATTGGTATACATATACCTGTATGAAAAGTAAAATAAAATTAAAATAAACACTGTTCCATGTTCTTGAACTTGTTTTCTAACTATGCAATGTGTCTAGTCTGCCTATCGGCAAATACGAGTATACGAGTACCTGATATTGGTATCTATACCTGTATGAAATGTAAAATAAAATTAAAATAAACACTGTTCCATGTTCTTGAACTTGTTTTCTAACTATGCAATGTGTCTAGTCTGCCTATCGGCAAATACGAGTATACGAGTACCTGATATTGGTATCTATACCTGTATGAAATGTAAAATAAAATTAAAATAAACACTGTTCCATGTTCTTGAACTTGTTTTCTAACTATGCAATGTGTCTAGTCTGCCTATCGGCAAATACGAGTATACGAGTACCTGATACAATGTGTCTAGTCTGCCTATCGGCAAATACGAGTATACGAGTACCTGATATTGGTATCAATACCTGTATGAAATGTAAAATAAAATTAAAATAAACACTGTTCCATGTTCTTGAACTTGTTTTCTAACTATGCAATGTGTCTAGTCTGCCTATCGGCAAATACGAGTATACGAGTACCTGATACAATGTGTCTAGTCCGCCTATCGGCAAATACGAGTATACGAGTACCTGATATTGGTATCTATACCTGTATGAAATGTAAAATTAAATTAAAATAAACACTGTTCCATGTTCTTGAACTTGTTTTCTAACTATGCAATGTGTCTACTCTGCCTATCGGCAAATACGAGTATACGAGTACCTGGTACAATGTCTCTAGTCTGCCTATCGGCAAATACGAGTATACGAGTAACTGATATTGGTATCTATACCTGCATGAAATGTAAAATAAACACTGTTCCATGTTCTTGAACTTGTTTTCTAACTATGCAATGTGTCTAGTCTGCCTATCGGCAAATACGAGTATACAAGTACCTGATACAATGTGTCTAGTCTGCCTATCGGCAAATACAAGTATACGAGTACCTGATATTGGTATCAATACCTGTATGAAATGTAAAATAAAATTAAAATAAACACTGTTCCATGTTCTTGAACTTGTTTTCTAACTATGCAATGTGTCTAGTCTGCCTATCGGCAAATACGAGTATACGAGTACCTGATATTGGTATCAATACCTGTATGAAATGTAAAATAAAATTAAAATAAACACTGTTCCATGTTCTTGAACTTGTTTTCTAACTATGCAATGTGTCTAGTCTGCCTATCGGCAAATACGAGTATACAAGTACCTGATACAAGGTGTCTAGTCTGCCTATCGGCAAATACGAGTATACGAGTACCTGATATTTGTATCTATACCTGTATGAAATGTAAAATAAAATTAAAATAAACACTGTTCCATGTTCTTGAACTTGTTTTCTAACTATGCAATGTGTCTAGTCTGCCTATCGGCAAATACGAGTATACAAGTACCTGATACAATGTGTCTAGTCTGCCTATCGGCAAATACGAGTATACGAGTACCTGATATTTGTATCTATACCTGTATGAAATGTAAAATAAAATTAAAATAAACACTGTTCCATGTTCTTGAACTTGTTATCTAACTATGCAATGTGTCTAGTCTGCCTATCGGCAAATACGAGTATACAAGTACCTGATACAATGTGTCTAGTCTGCCTATCGGCAAATACGAGTATACGAGTACCTGATATTTGTATCTATACCTGTATGAAATGTAAAATAAAATTAAAATAAACACTGTTCCATGTTCTTGAACTTGTTATCTAACTATGCAATGTGTCTACTCTGCCTATCCGCAAATACGGGCATACCTGATACAACATTACACATTCGCTATGCAAATCTGGCGGCTCGGATGAATGACAAATAAAATAGCTAGTTTATGGAGTTTCGCGAAGAAAAATAACATAAAATCTTATAGACTTTTATGCCTGTAAATATTTGCCATAAAGTCTTTTATGTTTACTGGGAAAATAAATAATAGCCCAACCTTGTTTGCTCCTTACTGATCTGATTCGTTTTATTTATTGTTTGAAATATTTATCGCTTATTTCAGGTGATAAATAAAACTTATATTTATCGCCACCTGCTCATAAGAATGAAGCCATAAACATAAATTCAAGAAAAACACGTTTTAAAAACAATTTATTTTTCATTGTAAAATTGTAAAAAACACGGCTATGCAAAATGTTGTTGTATTTAAGTAGGATAACCATATTTTGAATGGACATTGTGATTTTATGATAATGACTTCATTCTTAATGAGCAGGTGGCGATGGACTTGGACATTGTGATTCGAGTCTTAGGACAGTTCTTACCTCCAAAAATTAAATCACATAATATTTTTGAAGTGAAACTTCTATAGGTGCGGTTGGGCAAATTGGCCTGAACGTCACGAAAAGTGAATCGGTGTATTATTTTATTATTATTAAATTATTATTTTTGATTATTTAATATTTTATTTATTAATAAATTATTATTAATTATTTTAATATAAATAATTATTTATTATTAATAATAATTAATATTATTTTAATATTATTAAGTGTATTATATTATCATTAAAATTATTATTAAAACTATTGTATTATTAAATTCAAATGGATTTTTTCTATTTTATCATTAAAATTATTATTAAAACTATTGTATTAAAAATTTAAAAAATATATTTTTTATTTCATTAAGAGAGATTCTCTTGAATTTAATTTCACATAACATTTTTTTATTTAATTAAGAGAGATTTTCTTGAAATAAATTCTAAATAGCCATTTCCTAATCCTAAAAAAAATCGTTAACAAATGGAAAAAAAACAATGCATTAAATCACCTTTTCCTAGGAGCTAAGAAGTTTCACTTCTACCGCGAGAGAGTCTCACGCATCTGTTTTCTTTTGTCAATGGACTGTTTACTTACACATACATACGCCGATATCCATTTTTTAAATAATT
The DNA here is from genome assembly GCA_949825065.1 of Odontocerum albicorne. Taxonomy (NCBI): domain Eukaryota; kingdom Metazoa; phylum Arthropoda; class Insecta; order Trichoptera; family Odontoceridae; genus Odontocerum; species Odontocerum albicorne. The sequence continues at coordinate 46,434,224 of OX463847.1, read as the reverse complement.
TCATATTGTTATAAAGAAATACGTTTTTCAAACCCAATAAAATAATACAAAAAAAAATTACCAAAATTAAGACAAACAAACGAAATCAGTTATAATCGCGTAGCATATTGCAGTGATGGTTCCAAGTCGGAGGTCGCGAATTCGATTTCCGTTGATAACCAAATTTGAAAAGAAAATTCCAGTCTGATTTGCATTTAAGGTTTGATTAACACACCTTTATGGTTTGTTCGAAGAAATAGCCACATGGCAATAAACTCGCTAGGTTTTACTGTAAGCAACTAAAGTGTAACATAAAATAATACATTACTTTTTCGAAGTGCGTTAACATACTCGTACTATAACTTTATCCCCTGCAATTAGAATACCTTATTGGTTTTTAAATAGAAAAAATCCATTTGAATTTAGAGATATTTTTTGGCGATAATATTAACGCCAAGTTAGTGCGCTGATTTATAAAATACTCGTAGTTGAATAATATCCCGGTAAGTACGAGTAAGTGCGCTAAATATTCTCGTAATATGGTATGCTCTCTCATACCAATGCATTTCCTCGTATCGCTTAGTTAGCAGTTAAGGTCTTATGCATGACATAGATCAAATCCCTACCAATTTCAATACGCAGTCAGTGAGCCTATAATCCCTTAACTTACCCGTAATATATATATATATATATATATATATATATATATATATATATATATATATATATATATATATATATATATATATATATATATATATATATATATATATATATATATATATATATATATATATATATATATATATATATATATATATATATATATATATATATATATATATATATATATATATATATATATATATATATATATATATATATATATATATATATATATATATATATATATATATATATATATATATATATATATATATATATATATATATATATATATATATATATATATATATATATATATATATATATATATATATTGCCTTAAATATGTGCATAATTCCACACATGAGAAAGGACCTAGATTAACCGTCTCACTAGGCTCGTGGCCTGTTCTAAGACAGCTTATTTTCACCCGCAAAACTCCGAGCTACATTCGCTAGAGATATTTCACAAATAAACGTATATGTATGGTCATATGGCAAATTTAACTTGGAGCATATTTGAAGAATAAAATTCATAAACCACTCAAGAGCCAAAAAATATGAAAAAAACTGCACATTTTCTACAAAACATTTTATTTGTGAAAAATAAAAAACATACAAATTATATAAAGCTATCGCAATAGTAAATAATCATAATTATTGAGTTAAGAAAAAAATAAACAAAATGAGTTAATTGAAATGGTCTAACTGCAATGTTTTGTTAACGTCTAAAATTACATGCCTACCTACTTACACACATAAGTAGGTACAATGCGCGACACAGAGTAGGTACAATACACGACACAGAGTAGGTACAATACACGACAAAGAGTAGGTACAATACACGACACAGAGTAGGTACAATACACGACACAGAGTAAATATCCACCTAGAGTATGTAAGATTTACTCTTAAAAGAAATACCCAATATTCTCAAATTTTTAGAGAAAATCAAGTATAAGAAAAATACATTTTAACAAGTAGGTATGTTACATTACAAAATATTAGGGGGACCGAAAAGAAATCAAAGAATTCATTCAATTACAAATAAAAAGTTTATTTAAAAAAATACTTAAAAACGAATCTACAAAATAATGGCTAATTTTATTGTTGACAGTATAATATACTGCACCGATTATGGTCGACAATCTCTTTCTTAAGCCCGATGTGGTATTACTTACCGCCGGGTACTGTACACGCATGGCGCTTGTGTGGTATTTGAGTCAACGGCTTGTGGAGATGTCCCCAGTGGCATCTTTGGTTGTAAAACCGAATCACTTTTAGTTTGAATTCACATATAGTGTATGCCATTTATGGGTATATTGTCGCTTCTTGATAGACTGTTTTTCCATTACAAAAATACATCAAAATATGGTTGTTATGTGGTTTATGAGTTTTACTCTTCATTTATATAACGCTTCAATTAATTTAGTACTTAATTTCGATTTCATTAGTACTTAATTAATTTAGTACTTAATTTAGTAATATCCCAAGATTGTTTTCTTTAGTTGAAAATAAATGTCGTATTTATTGGCATGATTGGGTTGGGTTGACTTGGATTATAGCTGACGATGTAATGAAACGGTACCCAAATTGGCATGATTGGGTTGACTTGGATTATGGCTGACGATGTAATGAAACGGTACCCAAATTGGCATGATTGGGTTGACTTGGATTATGGCTGACGATGTAATGAAACGGTACCCAAATTGGCATGATTGGGTTGACTTGGATTATGGCTGACGATGTAATGAAACGGTACCCAAATTGGCATGATTGGGTTGACTTGGATTATGGCTGACGATGTAATGAAACGGTACCCAAATTGGCATGATTGGGTTGACTTGGATTATGGCTGACGATGTAATGAAACGGTACCCAAATTGGCATGATTGGGTTGACTTGGATTATGGCTGACGATGTAATGAAACGGTACCCAAATTGGCATGATTGGGTTGACTTGGATTATGGCTGACGATGTAATGAAACGGTACCCAAATTGGCATGATTGGGTTGACTTGGATTATGGCTGACGATGTAATGAAACGGTACCCAAATTGGCATGATTGGGTTGACTTGGATTATGGCTGACGATGTAATGAAACGGTACCCAAATTGGCATGATTGGGTTGACTTGGATTATGGCTGACGATGTAATGAAACGGTACCAAAATTAAAAAGTAAGTGATATTGTAGGTGTGTTTCAAATATGACTCAAATATTCGCAGGTACAAGTACTAATGATATGATTCAAGATTGAAACAGATCGATAACAAATAACTATACTCGCATGCAGGTCGGTATATAGTAGTAAGGCAAGGTACTCGCAACTGACCTGAAAAGAGAACCAACGCAACGCGTACGTACACCACTGCCCGTGTTGGCTTCTCCTGTTCTTTCCTTTTTAGGGTCACTCGACTCTATCGCTCTATTTGCGTCGTCTCTTGATATGAAGCTGTATAAAATAAATTCGAATATTATAATTCTTGACCACCAATTTATTTTTACGGTGAAATCACCTTTAAGAGTTACTTTTTTAATTATTAAAAAAACTAAAAACCAAAAATCAACGTTCATAAATTAATGCACTTTTTTACAACTACTATAGTATACTCGTATCAATGAAAATAAAGCTGTTTGTTTAGTTTTGCGATAAGAATGTTTGACTTCGTCTCGAAGTAAAATTATGATGCTGGAATGTGCGTGTTTGTTTGATAATAAAATAAAAGATATTTTATATGATTGAATCATTTAAAATGAAGTTACATAACAATCATGCCCTAAAAATTTATTATAAACGGAAAAGTTAATTAAAAAAAGTAATCAAATAAATTAAAAGTGTACATGGAAATGATTGATATAGAGATCTGTCTTATCTGCCTAAATGATTGATGTAGAGATCTGTCTTATCTGCCTAAATGATTGATGTAGAGATCTGTCTTATCTGCCTAAATGATTGATGTAGAGATCTGTCTTATCTGCCTAAATGATTGATGTAGAAATATCTGTCTTATCTGCCTAAATGATTGATGTAGAAATATCTGTCTTATCTTCCTAAATGATTGATGTAGAGATCTGTCTTATCTGCCTTAATGATTGATGTAGAGATCTGTACTATCTGCCTAAATGATTGATGTAGAGATCTGTCTTATCTGCCTAAATGATTGATGTAGAAATATCTGTCTTATCTGCCTCAATTAACACATGCACAAAAAAATCACGTATTGCCCCTTTTGAAGTAGGCAAAGAAGATATATGTCCACGCTTTTCTATCCACACACACTCTCCTTCAATATAAAAAATTCGCTTACTATATCCTTGAATTCTTTCCTTCCTCATGCACTTCAATGTGGCGGAATTTTTATAATGAATTAAAAATATACGAGATTTTGTTTTATTAATACGTTTAAATATTTTAATAACGATAGAGTATGGCAATAGGAAACAAAACCGAGGGTACTAAAACATAAACTCGAACCGGACACTATCAAAATATGTTAAGATGATAATCCACAGCAAAAATTTGTTTCAATTTTAATATATGGGAGTGAAACTTGGATGTGAAAAATGGCTTATAGCAGCCGAATAAATGCTGTGAAAGAGACATATGCGTGCTTAGGGACAAATACATGAGGTGATCATGTTTTAAATATTACGGAATGAATGTAAACTTAAGGTTAATGTGTTGTGTAAGATAAAAATTACCACTGTGAGATGGTTTGGACATGTGGAGCAAATGAAGGAAGAATGAATAACAAAACAAATATATAGTGTGAATGTGAGTCGAAGGCATGTGAAAGGTAGACAAAGGAAACATGGTTGAATCAAGTGAATGATATTTTGAAAGAAGGAAATATGAAAAGTCATAGAAACCATAGCAGCTGTGTGGATATAGGAGAGGCAGGAGATGGGTGTAATAGGAGGTTGTAGCGCTCTCTCCTGTCTGCCTCTGTAATGGTTCATATGCGTATGTAGCGCTCTCTTCTGTCTGCCTCTATAATGGTTCATATGCGTATGTAGCGCTCTCTTCTGTCTGCCTCTGTAATGGTTCATATGCGTATGTAGCGCTCTCTTCTGTCTGTCTCTTTAATGGTTCATATGCGTATGTAGCGCTCTCTTCTGTCTGCCTCTTTAATGGTTCATATGCGTATGTAGCGCTCTCTTCTGTCTGTCTCTGTAATGGTTTGTACGCGTATGTAGCGCTCTCTTCTGTCTGCCGCCGTAATGGTTTGTATACGTATGTAGCGCTCTCTCCTGTCTGCCTCTGTAATGGTCCATATGCGTATGTAGCGCTCTCTTCTGTCTGCCTCTGTAATGGTTCATATGCGTATGTAGCGCTCTCTCCTGTCTGCCTCTGTAATGGTTTGTACGCGTATGTAGCGCTCTCTTCTGTCTGCCTCTAGAATGGTTTGTATGCGTATGTAGCGCTCTCTTGTCTTCCTCTGTAATGGTTTGTATGCGTATGTAGCGCTCTCTCCTGTCTGCCTCTGTAATGGTTTGTTCCCGTATGTAGCGCTCTCTCCTGTCTGCCTCTGTAATGGTTTGTATGCGTATGTAGCGCTCTCTTCTGTCGGCCTCTGTAATGGTGTGTATGCGTGTGCAAGAGTATGTCTAAAAACTACGTGATTGGATGAGAACCAATCCACGTGTGACCTATTTCGTTTCTACTTGAAATTGATTTTTTATGTCAGGTGTGTTTGTACCAGAATTTTAATTTAATATGTTCAGTTAATTTTTGTTACTTAAATTGAATATGAATTGAATATGTATACTGGGTTAATTAGCCGAGCGCCGCGCCGTGTCAAGTTCTCAGAACGGGTCAATTAGGATGGAAACGAGTTCACTGTTGGAATTTATCAAAATGTGTCTTTTAATATTCAATTGAAGACTCGTATATGGTATCCGCCAAGTGGAACGGGTCAAAATAGTTATAGTTACATACAAACATGCCTATCACGCAATCTCCCTGTCAGGGTAGGTAGAGAAAACAGAGCGTCAGTCTTCCCATCTCAACATACGTCCTTCACGTTTTCCACACCCATATGCCTTCTAATTACATTCCAACGATTTCACAGTGTATATAACGCCGGTTAGAGAGTAAACTCTCCTTAACCTAACTTAGGATTTGAACCCACTATCATTGACAGATTTAAAGTATAACAAAATAAATACAGACATAAAGTGAATGATGGGATAGGAAGGTAGTGGCTTCTTATTCAACGCATTAGTCTCAAGTTCCCATTAGTCCCTTATCAATACATTACTTATTATATCATACATTGTCGACCCATGTTTTCTTTCTCAATGCACGCATTTTTACGGCGGTTATTTCGCTCCTGTTAGTATATTTCCATGTTTATGTTTTACTCCCATACATCAAAATTGGTACTAAATACTGATGTCGACTATCGAGTGCGAGTGAATACAGAAACTCAAGATGCCACAATAAATAATATATAATTTAATATAATATTGTACATAAATATTAAAACTCTAACATGATTCATACAATTTTTCTGTCAAAAAGTAACGTCGTCTTGTATCATAAGTGATTTTATGTAATGTTTATTTTTAACAATATATTTAACTTGAAAATTTTAAGTATGTATCATCATCATCTTTTGAAATGTACCCTTAAACGCATCCAAATATGTGATTTGGACATATTCAAAAGCGTGGGCGGGAAGCCGTATTGTCTTCGATCCGAGTAATCGAATTTTTGGGTTAAAACCCAATGGTTTTTAAACCAAAAATTAACAAGCTTAACATTAGTTTGAATACGTTACATGATCAACTCCAATGTTGGCACGGAAATTGCGTTTTGTCATTGCACGTGTAGGCCACACTACCGCACGTAAAAAGGCAACACAACTCGCAAACATACTCCATGGAACTGGCACGGAAATTGCGTTTTGTCATTGCACATGTAGGCCACACTACCGCACGTAAAAAGGCAACACAACTCGCAAACATACTCCATGTAGTTGGCACGGAAATTGCGTTTTGTCATTGCACGTGTAGGCCACACTACCGCACGTAAAAAGGCAACACAACTCGCAAACTTACTCCATGGAGTTGGCACGGAAATTGCGTTTGGTCATTGCACGTGTAGGCCACACTACCGCACGTAAAAAGGCAACACAACTCGCAAACTTACTCCATGGAGTGGGCACGGAAATTGCGTTTTGTCATTGCACGTGTAGGCCACACTACCGCACGTAAAAGGCAACACAACTCGCAAACATACTCCATAAATGCGAATATTGTTTCCAAATGAACTAAACTGGAACCCTTTATTATTTACTTTGCAACATCGAGAGTACTCAAGTTATCAATAATAGTGGTCCAGAAAATAGCCGTTTTAACCCACAGTTCATTGGCGCTTGTTTTGATATTCCAGAGATGGAAGAGTTGGCCATAATTATTATATTATACATTTCCGATGTTTCCAGGAAACGCCCGATTGTGATTTGTTTATTATTGTTTTGTTTCCCAAATGTATTGTTCGTAGCTAAATTTAACTAAAAAAATAATACTAAAAGTAAACAAAAACAAAAAAATAATTCAATAAATAATACAAGTCATGAAAACGACAAAAATATGATGTCTCTCGAGGAAAGATTTTAACATAAGTATAAAAATAGGACCCAAACCATATTTAATATGTTTCAAGTGAGAAAACATCTTATAACTTTGTATACTATATGCCATAAAATACTTTTTTTGCTTAAAAAAATAGTTTATTGGCAATAAACTCGCCAGGTTAAAAAAAAACAGAGCGGTGCAGTACGCACATGCAGTAGGAATTTGGTATTGAAGAGCTGCTGTTAAAAGCCGAAAGGAATGTCAAGAACCGTCGAGGGACGACTTTAACGCCTCTGATGACAGTGATCTGATCAGAAGAAAGTTCTTTCTCTATTGTGATAGTAACGGAAAGAGTCATAATTAAATACACAAAACCTTTGTATTCTGTCGCAGGAAGCCGACTTGCTGACATCTCCAGCAGAAGCAGACAACACAAAAGAGACATCTACTCGTATTCCCGATCCCCGATCCGATCGGAGCCGGCAATCAGGCCGCTGCACGTTGAGAAGCCGATACAGTGCCCCCCAATGTGCCTTTGTCAAGCGAGACTCCCCTACAAACTTATCGGGTACTCATTTCCGTCTTTCTTCTTGAAATCCATTATGTAATGCGCTAACTGATATCAGTGCGGGTGAAGAAGCTGGAAATATAACTACAAAAAATAAAGAATGAATACTTAGTTTGATTATATTTTACTAAACACTTCAATATATAAAAATCTGACGAACTTATTACCCGGTGGCAATCTCTTTCAAACAATCAGAGAAAAGCAAATAAAGGAAGTTATAGTATATGGGCGTTTAGGAACGGTTGTTCCTTAAAGAAGAGATGATGAGGATGATTGTTGATAAATAAAAACTTGTCGAAATCGGAATATGCAAAGAGGAATTTTATTGATAAACGTCGGTATTTATAATATTTTGGACGTGTGCGGGAATGCGCACGAGATATATCGCTGTCTCGTCTTTGCGCTTACAATATATTTATTGTCGATGCTTAGGTATTATTTGTTTTGAGAGACAGCGCGGAAGATATGTTGCTCTCTCCTTTCCTCATGGAATGCGGTCTCCGCTAGTAGTGAGTTGAATGACCGACCGCGTGGACTTTGTCCATTGTTTGTCTCGCATTGTGAAGCTGGGGCAAAGGTCGTCTCGTGGGTTCAGTGACCGCACGTATAGTCGCTACAGGCGCAATAATTGTACAAAATTCATAAACAGTATAAATAATAACGACAAAAGTGAAATATCCCCAATCAACGAAAAAGAATAAGAAAGGAAAATAGAAAATGAAACAGGTAACATTAATAGTATTATAAATCGCTTTTTAAACCCCGCCAATGACGGAGCGAGTCTAACATTCATTGATAACTTACACATTCTCATTCAACTATTAAATTTGTATATTTCCTTTGTTTACAATAGCATTCACTTGATCCAACCATACTTTCTTTGATCTTCCTTCACCACGCCTTCCACTCCACTCACATTTGCACTGCATTTTCGTTTTATCAGCTTTTTCCTCATTCATTCAATCCACGTGCCCAAACCATCTCCGAGTACTCTTCTTCATCTTGAGCCTTAGGTTCACACTCATCCCTAATCACTTCATTACATATTCTGTCATACATCGTCACTCCGTGTATTCTTCTCAGTGCACGCATTTCTACAGATAATGTTGGATTCTTTTCCACGTTAATCTTTCACTCCCATACATCAAAGTTGGTGCTAAAGTACTATTGTAAACTATCATTTTAGCAAATATTAATACTGTACGATTCGAGTACATAAGTGTTACTGCCCCGTTGACCTTATTTCCTATCGCTACACACCGTTTGATGTCCCTCTTAATTCTTCCATCGTCCGGGAAAATATTATGTAACTTGCAGAATTCCTTAACTAACTCTAATCTATCATTATTCACTTATATATTGCATTGACTAATAGTTTCCCACTTAACTATCACTTTGAATTTGAAAACATGAATATTATTCTCGCGTATAGCAATGGTACTGCAATACATCTTGGTATGATTACTCCTCACTCACTAACAACTCCTGGATCTCTTACTCCTTATTCACTAACACTTCCTGGATCACTTGCTCCTCATTCACTAACAACTCCTGGATCTCTTACTCCTGATTCCCTAACAACTCCTGTATCTCTTACTCGTCATTCACTAACAACTCCTGGATCTCTGACTCCCCATTCACTAACAACTCCTGGATCTCTTACTCCTCATTCACTAACAACTCCTGGATCTCTTACTCCTGATTCCCTAACAACTCCTGAATCTCTTACTCCTCATTCACTAACAACTCCTGGAGCTCTTACTCCTCATTCACTAACACTTCCTGGATCTCTTGCTCCTCATTCACTAACAACTCCTGGAGCTCTTACTCCTCATTCACTAACACTTCCTGGATCTCTTGCTCCTCATTCACCAACAACTCCTCGATCTCTTACTCCTGATTCACTATCAACTCCTGGATCTCTTACTCCTCATTCACTAACAACTCCAGGATCTCTTACTCCTCATTCACTAACAACTCCAGGATCTCTTACTCCTCATTCACTAACAACTCCAGGATCTCTTACTCCTCATTCACTAACAACTCCTGGATGTCTCGCGGTACAGAGCAATGCAGCTTTCCTCGAAAAAACGTATGTAATGAACACTTAGATAAAAATATTCCTGTGTACCTGAAAAAAAATCACTCGGTTTTATTAAAAGCGCACGCATATGTGTGACCAGTTGATTAACAAATGTCAAATATTTATGGTTCCGTACACTACATGGAACCAACATACCTATAATAAGTGTGTGTATTATACAAGAATGTGTACATAGTCTAGTGTACACTAGTTCAGAGGTTGAGAACCTGCGGCATCGAGACTGGAAATCGGAAAAAAATTATAAATAGACCAACCAACTATTATGGCACCCTTATCAGCTTAATGAAACGTGGCATTGCGTCATTAAATACTGAACGTAGAGTATATATTAAAGTGAACCATGACTGAGTGGTTTGATGTATCAAAATGCGTAAGGCAAGGACGGGTCATGTCACCTTGGTTGTTTAATATTTACATAGATTCGTGTGTGAAGGAACTACGGGAGGTCAACGGAGGATATTCAAATATTTAATAGGAATGTGTGTAGATTGTTGTATGCTGATAACATGAGAGTGGAGGATGTGGAAGAATTGCAAAGTCTGAAGAATGAATGTCGCGATGAAGTGTGAAAGGGAAAAGTAAATGCAATATGGGTGAGTAATAAAAGATTAAAGCAATTATGGTATTGTCCCTCATGGTGGTAGAACTGCGAGGGATATTGAACGGCGTGTAGTGATTGGAAACAAAGTAAATGTGACACTTAAGTATACATCCTCGAACCGGACTGTTTTTAAATCTGTCAAGATTTAGTACTAGTTCACAACAGTTTTAGTACTATTTTTTATCAATGAGAGTGCAACATGGGCGTGGAAGAAGACCGGAAGGAGACAAATAAATGTTTTAGATTTGCATGCACTTAGATGAATACGTGATGTGACAATACAGAATGAAGTAATTAGGGATGAATATGTTGAGTTAGACGAAGAAGAGCACTCTGAGATGGTTTGGGTACATGGAATCAATGAATGATGAAAGACTAACAAAATGAATATACAGCGCAACTGTGAGTGAAATATGTGGTAGAGATAGATCAAGCAAAGTACAGTTGGATTGAGTGAATGATGTTTTGGTAGGAAAAAAGGAAGAAGTTAGAGAAATCGTAGGAGCTATATGAGAAGATGTATGGCCGTGGAAGAGTTTAAATATAAGTGTCGAGTTAGGAATGTCTGGTGTTCTGTTATCTCGACCTACTACCATAAAAAACACGAAAGAAATGGTACCGATCAATGTACGTATTCATTTTTCTACAGAATGGTGATTCTCCTGTGAGTTTTCTACAGAATGGTGATTCTCCTGTGAGTTTTCTTACCTGTGACATCTAGACGACAACGACGACGCATTTGACGACCTCCATGGCCTAGTTGGAAAAACGCCTGTTTCCCAACCCGAAGGTTGAGAGTTCCAATCCCGCTAGAACCCAGATTTAAAAAAAAATCCAATCTGGTTTTCACTTAACGCCCCTTTAACAACTTTCTGGTTTGTTGGAAGTGATTACCATATACTCGTACTAATAAGTCCGCCAGTTACCATGTATCAAACAAAAGAGATAAAAACTCTAACAAATTATTTTGTCTTGTCACATCTACTCGTATATTATATTGCAATTCCATTTATTCTTGTCTGCCTGATTTTGTGTGACAAGACAGACAGTCTATATTTTATTGCAATTCCATTTATTCTTGTCTGCCTGATTTTGTGTGACAAGACAGACAGTCTATATTATATTGCAATTCCATTTATTCTTGTCTGCCTGATTTTGTGTGACAAGACAGACAGTCTATATTATATTGCAATTCCGTTTATTCTTGTCTGCCTGATTTTGTGTGACAAGACAGACAGTCTATATTATATTGCAATTCCATTTATTCTTGTCTGCCTGATTTTGTGTGACAAGACAGACAGTCTATATTTTATTGCAATTCCATTTATTCTTGTCTGCCTGATTTTGTGTGACAAGACAGACAGTCTATATTATATTGCAATTCCATTTATTCTTGTCTGCCTGATTTTGTGTGACAAGACAGACAGTCTATATTATATTGCAATTCCGTTTATTCTTGTCTGCCTGATTTTGTGTGACAAGACAGACAGTCTATATTATATTGCAATTCCATTTATTCTTGTCTGCCTGATTTTGTGTGACAAGACAGACAGTCTATATTTTATTGCAATTCCATTTATTCTTGTCTGCCTGATTTTGTGTGACAAGACAGACAGTCTATATTATATTGCAATTCCATTTATTCTTGTCTGCCTGATTTTGTGTGACAAGACAGACAGTCTATATTATATTGCAATTCCGTTTATTCTTGTCTGCCTGATTTTGTGTGACAAGACAGACAGTCTATATTATATTGCAATTCCATTTATTCTTGTCTGCCTGATTTTGTGTGACAAGACAGACAGTCTATATTTTATTGCAATTCCATTTATTCTTGTCTGCCTGATTTTGTGTGACAAGACAGACAGTCTATATTATATTGCAATTCCATTTATTCTTGTCTGCCTGATTTTGTGTGACAAGACAGACAGTCTATATTATATTGCAATTCCGTTTATTCTTGTCTGCCTGATTTTGTGTGACAAAACAGACAGTCTATATTATATTGCAATTCCATTTATTCTTGTCTGCCTGATTTTGTGTGACAAGACAGACAGTCTATATTATATTGCAATTCCATTTATTCTTGTCTGCCTGATTTTGTATGACAAGACAGACAGTCTATATTATATTGCAATTCCATTTATTCTTGTCTGCCTGATTTTGTGTGACAAGACAGACAGTCTATATTATATTGCAATTCCATTTATTCTTGTCTGCCTGATTTTGTGTGACAAGACAGACAGTCTATATTATATTGCAATTCCATTTATTCTTGTCTGCCTGATTTTGTGTGACAAGACAGACAGTCTATATTATATTGCAATTCCATTTATTCTTGTCTGCCTGATTTTGTGTGACAAGACAGACAGTCTATATTATATTGCAATTCCATTTATTCTTGTCTGCCTGATTTTGTGTGACAAGACAGACAGTCTATATTTTATTGCAATTCCATTTATTCTTGTCTGCCTGATTTTGTGTGACAAGACAGACAGTCTATATTATATTGCAATTCCATTTATTCTTGTCTGCCTGATTTTGTGTGACAAGACAGACAGTCTATTTTATATTGCAATTCCGTTTATTCTTGTCTGCCTGATTTTGTGTGACAAGACAGACAGTCTATATTATATTGCAATTCCATTTATTCTTGTCTGCCTGATTTTGTGTGACAAGACAGACAGTCTATATTATATTGCAATTCCATTTATTCTTGTCTGCCTGATTTTGTATGACAAGACAGACAGTCTATATTATATTGCAATTCCATTTATTCTTGTCTGCCTGATTTTGTGTGACAAGACAGACAGTCTATATTATATTGCAATTCCATTTTTTCTTGTCTGCCTGATTTTGTGTGACAAGACAGACAGTCTATATTATATTGCAATTCCATTTATTCTTGTCTGCCTGATTTTGTGTGACAAGACAGACAGTCTATATTATATTGCAATTCCATTTATTCTTGTCTGCCTGATTTTGTGTGACAAGACAGACAGTCTATATTATATTGCAATTCCATTTATTCTTGTCTGCCTGATTTTGTGTGACAAGACAGACAGTCTATATTATATTGCAATTCCATTTATTCTTGTCTGCCTGATTTTGTGTGACAAGACAGACAGTCTATATTATATTGCAATTCCATTTATTCTTGTCTGCCTGATTTTGTGTGACAAGACAGACAGTCTATATTATATTGCAATTCCATTTATTCTTGTCTGCCTAATTTTGTGTGACAAGACAGACAGTCTATATTATATTGCAATTCCATTTATTCTTGTCTGCCTGATTTTGTGTGACAAGACAGACAGTCTATATTATATTGCAATTCCATTTATTCTTGTCTGCCTGATTTTGTGTGACAAGACAGACAGTCTATATTATATTGCAATTCCATTTATTCTTGTCTGCCTGATTTTGTGTGACAAGACAGACAGTCTATATTATATTGCAATTCCATTTATTCTTGTCTGCCTGATTTTGTGTGACAAGACAGACAGTCTATATTATATTGCAATTCCATTTATTCTTGTCTGCCTGATTTTGTGTGACAAGACAGACAGTCTATATTATATTGCAATTCCATTTATTCTTGTCTGCCTGATTTTGTGTGACAAGACAGACAGTCTATATTATATTGCAATTCCATTTATTCTTGTCTGCCTGATTTTGTGTGACAAGACAGACAGTCTATATTATATTGCAATTCCATTTATTCTTGTCTGCCTGATTTTGTGTGACAAGACAGACAGTCTATATTATATTGCAATTCCATTTATTCTTGTCTGCCTGATTTTGTGTGACAAGACAGACAGTCTATATTATATTGCAATTCCATTTATTCTTGTCTGCCTGATTTTGTGTGACAAGACAGACAGTCTATATTATATTGCAATTCCATTTATTCTTGTCTGCCTGATTTTGTGTGACAAGACAGACAGTCTATATTATATTGCAATTCCATTTATTCTTGTCTGCCTGATTTTGTGTGACAAAACAGACAGTCTATATTATATTGCAATTCCATTTATTCTTGTCTGCCTGATTTTGTGTGACAAAACAGACAGTCTATATTATATTGCAATTCCATTTATTCTTGTCTGCCTGATTTTGTGTGACAAGACAGACAGTCTATATTATATTGCAATTCCATTTATTCTTGTCTGCCTGATTTTGTGTGACAAGACAGACAGTCTATATTATATTGCAATTCCATTTATTCTTGTCTGCCTGATTTTGTGTGACAAGACAGACAGTCTATATTATATTGCAATTCCATTTATTCTTGTCTGCCTGATTTTGTGTGACAAGACAGACAGTCTATATTATATTGCAATTCCATTTATTCTTGTCTGCCTGATTTTGTGTGACAAGACAGACAGTCTATATTATATTGCAATTCCATTTATTCTTGTCTGCCTGATTTTGTGTGACAAGACAGACAGTCTATATTATATTGCAATTCCATTTATTCTTGTCTGCCTGATTTTGTGTGACAAGACAGACAGTCTATATTATATTGCAATTCCATTTATTCTTGTCTGCCTGATTTTGTGTGACAAGACAGACAGTCTATATTATATTGCAATTCCATTTATTCTTGTCTGCCTGATTTTGTGTGACAAGACAGACAGTCTATATTATATTGCAATTCCATTTATTCTTGTCTGCCTGATTTTGTGTGACAAGACAGACAGTCTATATTATATTGCAATTCCATTTATTCTTGTCTGCCTGATTTTGTGTGACAAGACAGACAGTCTATATTATATTGCAATTCCATTTATTCTTGTCTGCCTGATTTTGTGTGACAAGACAGACAGTCTATATTATATTGCAATTCCATTTATTCTTGTCTGCCTGATTTTGTGTGACAAGACAGACAGTCTATATTATATTGCAATTCCATTTATTCTTGTCTGCCTGATTTTGTGTGACAAGACAGACAGTCTATATTATATTGCAATTCCATTTATTCTTGTCTGCCTAATTTTGTGTGACAAGACAGACAGTCTATATTATATTGCAATTCCATTTATTCTTGTCTGCCTGATTTTGTGTGACAAGACAGACAGTCTATATTATATTGCAATTCCATTTATTCTTGTCTGCCTGATTTTGTGTGACAAGACAGACAGTCTATATTATATTGCAATTCCATTTATTCTTGTCTGCCTGATTTTGTGTGACAAGACAAACAGTCTATATTATATTGCAATTCCATTTATTCTTGTCTGCCTGATTTTGTGTGACAAGACAGACAGTCTATATTATATTGCAATTCCATTTATTCTTGTCTGCCTGATTTTGTGTGACAAGACAGACAGTCTATATTATATTGCAATTCCATTTATTCTTGTCTGCCTGATTTTGTGTGACAAGACAGACAGTCTATATTATATTGCAATTCCATTTATTCTTGTCTGCCTGATTTTGTGTGACAAGACAGACAGTCTATATTATATTGCAATTCCATTTATTCTTGTCTGCCTGATTTTGTGTGACAAGACAGACAGTCTATATTATATTGCAATTCCATTTATTCTTGTCTGCCTGATTTTGTGTGACAAGACAGACAGTCTATATTATATTGCAATTCCATTTATTCTTGTCTGCCTGATTTTGTGTGACAAGACAGACAGTCTATATTATATTGCAATTCCATTTATTCTTGTCTGCCTGATTTTGTGTGACAAGACAGACAGTCTATATTATATTGCAATTCCATTTATTCTTGTCTGCCTGATTTTGTGTGACAAAACAGACAGTCTATATTATATTGCAATTCCATTTATTCTTGTCTGCCTGATTTTGTGTGACAAAACAGACAGTCTATATTATATTGCAATTCCATTTATTCTTGTCTGCCTGATTTGCTAATTTCTAGATATCAGTCTTGTTTCAATGCAGTTCCAAAATTGATATATGTTAATCATAAATGTTGTAACATCACTCCTCTGCTAAAAAGACTACATAAGCTACTCGTATAATGTCGGGAACGGATTTATTTCAAAATTTGTATATTTATTCAATTCCCTCAATGAGAAATTTCTATTGTATTTTTAGAATTAGTGTCCGAGAAATATTGTTTTCGAAGAGCAGTAGAACTTTTAGGTCGATATCATCTTCTTGGAATAAATTTATTATTCCGAATTGAACCAATAAGGCAGAGTATTATGATAAAACTTTTGTAGGTGCTAGTCTTGTGGCGTGGAATAGTCTGCTTCTAGGTGTTAGAGATGTGGGTGGCATGTGCAGCTATAAGAAGCAATTAATGATGACCTTCCTTTATCAAAATGTATGATTATATACACTTCATACATTGAATACACACCTAAAACCAAAACTATCAGATATCGGAAGATCTACAAAGATTTATTTGCAGTTCGTATTCCTGCGGTAATTTTACTGCAGTTTCTTACCGAATACATTTTTCTAAACACATGCAGATGTGGAAAATTATCCATTTCAATATCCGTAATTTTCAGCTTTCTTTCCGCAAGGAATGTAAATTCTAATTATCACTCAATAATATCGGGGTCGATCCCAAGTTGTACCACATTTGAAGAGAGGCTACTCTCTTAACCGCGGTTTATAAATTATCATTTTATTATGTATAGTCTAATCAGTTAATCAACGAATGCTAAAAATATGCTTAAATAAAACAATAAATATACACGCCAATTAAAAAAATATATAACCCTATGTTAAAAAATATACATTAAGCAATAGAGAAAGCGTAATGGAGGTAAAAATATGAAATAAAATATATATTAAGCAATAGAGAAAGCGCAATGGAGGTTTAGGAGAATGGTCCTTAAGGGAGAGATGACGATGATTTGTTGATAAATAAAACACGTTTTCGATCGCAATGCGGAAAAAGAATTTTTATTAGTAAACGTAGGTATTTATACTATTCCCGCGTGTGTGCGGGAATGCGAGCAAGATATCTCGTCGTCTCGTTTCTGCATCCGCTAAACGATTAATGTCGTATGTAAGTGATAATTTATTTACGGAACTGGCGCGACAGATGTGGTGCGTTCTCGCTCTAGCATGGAATGCGCTCCGCTCCCGGCAATGAGTTGAATGACCGGCGCGCTTTGTACTTGTTTGTTTTGCATTGCTAAGGAATGCAAAGGTCATTTCATCGGTCATTGACCGCGTGTGCGACTGCCACAGAGGTAAAAAGATGAAATAAAATATACATTAAGCAATAGAGAAAGCGCAATGGAGGTAAAAAGATGAAATAAAATTAACAAAAAGGATGCAAAGTTGAAAAACTTGAAAGCAATATTTTTCTTCTAGCCACGTTCTTCAATATTTCCAAATCACCAATTCGGATATTTCGAGGGGTGCCATACGAGTATGAACGAAAGAGGGCTGTTAACGAATCTATAATAAAAAATAATGATAATCGTAATCTTCGATAAAGCAGTTTTTAGGGTGTGGGCTGAAAAACATCTGGTGTCCCCGTGGCTGGGCTCGGCCTATATTGGTGGGGTGTATCTTGTCCGAGAGGATGTTATTAGATGAGTCCAAACCTTTTGATAGCTTCTGTCTTTATTGTATTTTACTTTACTATGTTGCTATCAATAAACCTATATTTATTTATTTTCTCTTCGTGGAGTTGTTTTCATTCTTTTGATTTCTATATATCATAATTTATTATTTTTCTCTGCTAATCGGGAATCGCCTTCATCAAATTAATAATAGTATTGTTGTAAATGTAAACAAGTAAACAGTTGATGAAGATTATTTATTATTTTGGGCCGTTTAGTGTCGGTGAGCCACCCCAGGGATACCTTCGTGACCTCCCATGTATAAAAAAACGTTTTTTTAACTTTCGTTTGAAACCTTCCAGATTATCCACTGGTGAATTTTTTTTACTGAACATGTCCAGCAAAACAGAATGCCAAAGTTTTATTGGCTTTTTGGTGTCTTGATAATAAAAGGTTCCCGACCTCAGCACTAGTCCATTTACAGCGTCCCACAAAAATGGACAAAACAACTTAAGCTTTAATGGAATACATCAACGTGCTCTAGCTCCCACCAGACTCCTCATGCCCAGAAATAGAGGCGAGTACACGCGAGTTATTTATCCAACTTTAGTTAAGAGTTACTCAATAAAGAACGAGCAAAATAAACTATGTAACTTTTAACATTGCACAATACTATACGTGAGAAAAAATATTGTGAAATTTTTGTGAATATTTCGCTCTTACAATATCACTTAACCATTGATGGCTATACAACTAACATATAGTATTTAAGGGCTCAGCGATCTTTCTCCAACTGTGGCAATACTGACCTACCCTCTCTAACAGCCCTCTGGCCAACTCATTAACTTTCATAGTCAATCAATACCCCAGGGTGCAGAGAGCGTTCTACTTTTTGAAGCCAGAGCTTTAAACTTCTTGCAATGGAATTATTATTCAACCATGTTTTGTTTGTAATATTAGTACGAGTTGTTAGCATGCTCGCTTAGTACTCAGGTGTACCGATGTTAGCATGCTCGCTTAGTACTCAGGTGTACCGATGTTAGCATGCTCGCTTAGTACTCAGGTGTACCGATGTTAACATGCTCGCTTAGTACTCAGGTGTACCGATGTTTAGGATTTGTCGAATCTCAAAGAAAACGACAAGGACACTTTTTATGAATAGGGATAAGTACAGTAGATAAATGTTATAAAATAGAAACATTCTTAGTGTGAAGTAACGGAAATATTGAATAGTTCTGACCTAACGTACTCGCATTCTGATAAGCGGAAGATACTCGTACATCGGCTGCCATTATCAATTATTGTTCGAGGGTACAACCATAGCTCGGTTGCATCATTCAATAGTGTTTAGGCAATGTGTCCTAGAAGGAGAGATGATGATGATTTGTTGATAAATAAAACTCGTTAGATCGCAATGCGGAAAGAGAGATTTTATTGGTAACGTAGGTATTTATACTATTCCCGCGTGTGTGCGGGAATGCGAGCAAGATATCTCACCGTCTCGTTTCTGCATCCGCAAAACGATTAATGTCGTATGTAGGTGATAATTTATTTACGGAACTGGCGAGACAGATGTGGTGCGTTCTCACTCTAGCATGGAATGCGCTCCGCTCCCGGCAATGAGTTGAATGACCGGCGCGTGGACTTGGTACTTGTTTGTTTTGTATTGCTAAGGAATGCAAAGGTCATTTCATCGGTCATTGACCGAGTGTGCGACCGCCAAAAGTGCAATAGATTCGGATCTCAAACGGGCATTGCAACTGATAGGCGTAACCCGGTATCTATGAAACTCTTGAGCAATTTATTGGTTCTACACTTTTGTGATAATGGCAGTCCCCAAACAATATTGGGTCCATAACATGGCCTGTTATCATGAATCCTGGACGGATTTTAATTAAAGGTTTTTTTCTTCAGAAATTATTATTGACCTGTCACTTATTTTATTTATCACTTTTATTGCAAAAACAATCTGGTGGGATTATTTCCAGGCGGCAATCTTTTCCAACCAATCAGACAAAAGTAAATTAAACAAGTTACGTGGTCGCATAAATCATTCAAATGACTGTCCATCCCCACGAAATCCATAAACACATACGTGAGCACAGACGTAAGATTGTACGAGTAAGTTCATAGCATTTTTAAAAAGTCATTGCTCTGGTTGTTTTATAGTTAGTGTATTACATTTCAATATCTCGAGTAATAATACAATACGTGTGTGACGGGCTTATTATTATATTATACAATACATTTCAATATCTCGAGTAATAATACAATATGTGTGTTAATTATTATCATAGTATGCCAAAACCATGCCAAAACCCATACGATGGTTGTTGCCAAAGAAATAACACGAGAATTGAATTTTGAATACAAGAGAGCGAGAGAGGAATACTTGGATTCTCTCCGAAAGTAATTCGAAATTTGAATCTCGGTGGGTCCGTGATACTGAACGAATTTTAAATACCTAGCTAACAATTTTTGAACCGGTGTAAAAGGGGACGATGTATAAATGATATACGAGTATATAAACAAATTTTACATTTATGAATAAATATTTTCTTAAATGTAGAATTTGTTTTACTTCCGTGAATATTTCACGGGTCGCAACTAGTTTATCCCACAGTATAAATAGGCCAAAACCCATACGATGGTTGTCGTCGAAGAAAGAATACGAGAATTGAATTTTGAATACAAGAGAGCGAGAGAGGAATACTTCGAAATTTGAATCTCGGTGGGTCCGAGATAAAAAATTATACTAAACGAATTTTAAATACTTAGCTAACAATTTTTGAACCGGTGTAAAAGGGGACGATGTATAAATGATATACGAGTATATAAACAAATTTTACATTTATGAATAAATATTTTCTTAAATGTAGAATTTGTTTTACTTCCGTGAATATTTCACGGGTCGCAACTAGTAATAAAGTATTTATTCCAGTCAAACAGAGGTACACACATGTTTCATCTTGAATTACAGAATGCCAGCCTAGAACACTCTCGTGTGTTATTCATTATGAATTGAACCAGCCACCTCCGAGCGAATAATTAAATGATTAAACTCTAGCCAGTTCTAGTTGACGGGGGGTTTCAGGTTCAGGAATATGGTTCAGGTTACTCAAGTTAAATGTTTTTTCCTTTCTATTTTGAGTTTCTTAAAATCTAATGTTAAAAGCGACCTTCGAGTGAATTTGGTTCCTGAACGACACATAGAAAATAACTATATTTGAGATGTCCATGTACTAGAAGAACTAACTGTTTAAAATGTGTGAATATTACAGCAAATTACAGCAAAAAAAATTGAAACAGTTTACGCTAAAATTTATTTAAATTAAGTCAAATAAACCAATGAAATTAAAATAGTCAAAAATATACGGAATACAGCATTATGTCTAGCAGATATATAATATATCATAATACTTGGTTCTATATGGTTATTGGTGAAACAATAGTTGTCTCAAATAACATATTGTATTTATCTGTGGGAACCATGGTCGTCGCTGAATATTGTCAACACATACGGTCAACGACCGACGAAACGACCTTTGGATATGTCCAAAGGTATTGAACTGGTTGAATGTTAGAAATAGACGCCAAATTCACATACTGTCTCTATTGTATAATATCCTTAACTGTCCCGCCGCACCCTCTTATCTCGCCGAAAATTTTCAGCGTCTTTCCAATCATGGATTAGCGCTACGCTCAAACAGAGATTGTTTATTGGCCTTTCCAGTTCACCGCTCTTCTTTTTTCACGTCGTCCTTTACTGTCCATGCAGTGAGACTCTGGAATCAGTTACAAACCAATATAAGACTCGCTCCGTCCTTGGCATGCTTTAAGAAGCGACTGAAAAAACTCTTAATTTCTAGTCAGTAAAATAACGTGTTTCATTCCTGATTTTTCTTTTCCTTTCCTCTCCACCATCCTTTCCTTTCCTTTTGATTGATGATATCTCACTTTATATGAAAAATAGTGTTCGGGTGATTGTCCGTCTTTGTGGGGTTTGTGGGCATGTTCTCACGTATATGTTTATGGATTTCGTGGGGATGGATAGTCATTTGAATGATTTGTGCGACCACGTAACTTGCTTCATTTACTTTTGTCTGGTTGGTTGGAAGAGATTGCCGCCTGGCAATAAGCCCGCCAGATTGTATTGCAATAAAAGTGTTAAATAAATAAATAAATAAATAAAGGTCACATACCAAAACATTGACGCGGCCGGACATCTCGCCGTTTTTGTAAACAAATTGTTTACCCACAATACTATTTACGATACATTTCACAGTAGAAAGAGAACGCATCACGCTGTGTCGCCGATCCCCCAAACAAATTGTCTACCCACAATACTATTTGCGATGTCTGCAATACTGCAATCGACCATTTCGGCACGCACAGAAGCGAGATAAAAATATATCGCGGGCGCACTCCCGCGCCCATTCTGAAATGTATAAATACCCACTTACCGATAAATAAAACATTAATTCTTTCACTCTCTGCTTCCGCATTGCTAATTGACGTATTTTATTTATTTACCAACAACTACTATCATCATCACGTCCCATTAGAACCATAACGCTAAATATCTAAAAGATACAAACCACGACTATCCAGAACAGTTGGGTTTATCAGATAACCCCTGAGCAGTCAAAAAAGTGGATTCCCAATCGCAAGGGTCTTCCACTCTTTAGTGTTAGGATAGCATTCCCAGTAAAAATAAACTAGGATAGATCTAGGAATAGCATCCATACTCCCTCAAATATAAATCTTTTCTGAACTCTCTCTCCAAAGTAGGGGAGTATGTAACCCCTTACTCTACAAATATACACATTACAAATAAAACTTTAATTCACTGTTCCAATAAGTGTCCACTTGTCAACACCTAACAATAAAACAGAGAAAAACTAACATCGCACCATTCTCATCCGGAGACAAAGATTATCACCACGACCAGAAAATATTTATATTTGCAGAATCCTGATCAGTTTTTGCTACCCTCGCTCGTATCTCAGTGGCGTTATTCCAGTCGTCACTTATATTAACATACATCCCAAATACGTGGTCATATCCATTATTTGAAGAGGTTCCCCAAATGTTTGATTATTATGCATGGTTTATCAACACATATTTTGTTTTGTTTGTATTCAATTTTTTATGTTGTTTGAATCCTGTTTCAATCAGAATTTATCGCAAGTCTCTGTTACATTTAAAACGATAGGTTGAAGGTAATCAAGAATATCTGCAAATAGCAAAGTACTTTACGCATATCTAGAGTAAATAATTGCATTTTATTTATCCTTTAATCACATTGGATATCTCGCAGTGCCTGATCGAAGATTTTCTCAGAACATAAAATTCATACGAAGAATACTCGCTGTACCTACCACATTTCATAAAAGGAGCGCTGTTGTAGTAGACTTCCATTTAAACAATGATAATGAACTAGATTCTATAACACGACAATAATCAGTCATTACCTATTGGCATTGGGATGTCTCGCGTGACCTCAAAAGAGTAGCGCAGGCCGCAGAGGTTATTTGCAGACAAATCGATACATTCCGGCTCGTTTGAACACTTCATCGCGGCTCTCCTCGATGTCTTGTCCCGCCTGCGTCGTGTCTTTAACAATCTTATCCCAGTAAGCTTTGATCCTGCTATACTCATGGATTCGTTATGAAATTTAACAAGGATTATAAAAATATTTATAATGTCCAATCTTGGTAATAATATCAGCTTTAAAAATCCAATTAGAAAAATGTGGCATAGAGTTAGGGGGGAGGTTTTTTATAGGTAAACAATGTTGCTTAGACCTGCACAGGTTTGAGAGGAAATTTTGAAGCAATTTTAGGGATCCTTGTGGTCAAGGTTTGATATTTGGGTTTTATTTCCAACAAATCATGAATTCGTTCATTCTTAGCGGCTTCTGAACTTATCTCCGAAACAATTTGTTTATTGAAAAACTTAATTGTACAGCGTCATTTCTTAACCTTTGGGTCACGGTCCTCGGAGAGTCATGAAAACAGAAATAACTTACGTGTAAAAAATTTGAGTAAAACATTTTTTAGAAAAGTGAAACATTTATTAAAAAAAATACAGTCCAATCATTAATATTATTTTTTTAATCAAATAGGAATATCTATATAGATCTATTTTTTCTATATAGCTGATGATAATGTGTAGTAAGTAATGTACGGCTTATCGTCTTTGTGCAAGAACGACATTTGTACGGCCACGTGCACGTACATCCATAAGGTACTAAGTTTTTACAAGGTCGTCGCGACTTGAATTATTTTTATCATTCGGAAGTCGCAAGGCTAAAAAGGTTGAGAAACAATTATGTACAGTGTAGAATACTCGTACATGGCAGGATTATTGTCAAGTAGCAATAATCTCTTTTAAGCAATCATATCATGGTTTTACACACCTGTTTCGAATAAAAGAAAAAATATGTTGATCTGTCTAGAATAGAATTCAATAAATTATTTAATTTTAACAACATTATCAATCGCTTGGAGACGGAAATTGGGAATGATAGGAAACCAGAAAAGCACTGTGCATCCCTTAAGGAAGTTAGTATGTATTTTTTTAACTAAGGTTGACTTCATGGACAGTGTAAAACTGGAAAACCTAAAGCCAACATTTGCTTGAGCGTAGACAGACACCCCAATATATACAATACACGTATTTATACGTACAAAAACAAGTATCCGACAGGCAATGTCTGTGGATCTTCCTCGACAGCCCTCCAAAGGAAGACCAAAGAACTCCTGGATAACTCAATGCTCCAAAATCCTGCAGAGAAACGGCCTAGATGAAGGTGACACCCAGAACCGAAGAACATACAGCCTAGGAACGAGAAGAGCCGACCCCAACCTAGGCAATGAGTTGGTACAGTGCCAGGAAGAAGAAGAAGACAAGTATCCGACCCACATTTGACCTGTTTTGAGATATTTGGAAGATCATGACGTCGCGTAGTATATTTATTAATTTTATGTAAACTATTTATTTTTTTATGTTTCTTTTATGTCAGTACTCCGTATTTCTACGAAGTGTCTTGAAATAATCAACATCTGAAGCAGTCGGGTTCAGAAAAGTTTCAGGAGGTCGGAAGATCAGTTTTCGCAAGTGTTCGAGAACAGTTTCTTTCGGTGGAATCTAGCGTAAATGTTAAGAACATTTTACGTTAATCTTTCGTGTAATGCTGGATGTAAAAAACCTGGTCCATAAACCACGGCTGCGTAGGAAGCATAAAACAATGGAAACAGTTCTCAAGACTAATTAGATTAGAGCAGACATATAATATATTCTCATGATAACAGGCCATGTTCTAGATTTAATAGCGGCCCATTCGGGAGAACGAATATCATGTCGGGCACGAAGGGTAGGCCTGTACCACCGCTGTTAGCGAGAAAGCTGTATGTGCAGATAGCAAAATGTAAGAAAAATTGCTTGTTCATAATAAATAACAAAAATTAATACAAAGGTCCTTTTAGATAAAAAAAAAACCTCCTCAAGAGCGCTCTAGCTCGGGATTCAAGCGTGCTATTGACAAAACGTATATTTTTGGTTAAAAATGACATTTTTCATTAATTCATGAAACCTTATAAATAGTATTTTTTGATAAATTGAGATTTTCTAGTTTCAAATCACTATTTTTTTGCTCACAAATATAATACAACAATTTTGAAAAAGTAGCATATAAAAGGTATATATTATTGTCGAATTTCTTTAAAATTATAGAAATGTGAACTTTGTGTATTGCATTGTTTCACAATTTCATTGTACGAGTATACAATACAATCTGGCGATTTTATTACCATATAGCGATCTTTCCCATTCAACCAGAAAGGTGGAATGAAACCATGTGAACTCAAATATAAACCTACATGGAACCGTTTATTTAAAAATCAGGCACCAATGGAAATCGAACCCGCTACCTCCGGGTCTCTCAGAAGTCGTCATGAGATTCGTAGATTAGTTCAAAAGAATTATCATTTGGATTTAGAATATGGCTAACGTTTCGATGGTGTTTTATGGTCATCATCAAGATGATTTGAAAAAAATACCATTAATAGGTCATTTTCCCCGCCTTATAGGAATCAAGGCAACAATGTCTTCGAAAACCAGTTATGGCAATGCATCTGAAAATTCATGGAGTATTAATACTAACTATTAATGGATAATAGCCATGGTTGGTTGTTATATATTGTGATGATAGAATGTTAGAAACTAAGTGCGATGACAAAACACTCACTTTAGGGTTTTATTTATATTATGTGTGAAATTTGAATATAACCATGTTATATTAACATAGATATGGGATGAATTGGTATGCATGAGTTATTGATTGATTGTCGATGTAGAACTGTAAAGTGTTTGCAGAGATGAGAGGATTGTAGTCGAGTTGATCGTGATATGAACATCACCGTTCCCACAATTGAGAAATACTTGTATGTTCTTTATTAGTGAAGAAATGAATTTGGTGTATAAGGTCTTTGTTATGTTGTGTTGCTCCGCGTGGTTTGACTTGTGATACCGATGTTACGAAAACGTTGCAGTTTTTATCTTCAGACCTTGTTTGTTGACAACTTCGTCATAAGTGAACGCGCGACGGATACCGATTTGCTTACAGCGTGGTCTTAACCGTAATGTGATAGCATGGATCCGTTCAGTTTACGACCGTAACGTGAGAGTATGGTTCCAGCAAAGTAGAAGTTAGTGTTATTTTTTATTAAATTGTCACTTCAATTTGACTATGGTCTTAATACTGCTTTAACTATGGGGTACCATACTGCTTTGACTATGGGGTACCATACTGCTTTGACTATGGGGTACCATACTGCTTTGACTATGGGATACCATACTGCTTTGACTATGGGGTACCATACTGCTTTGACTTTGGGGTACCATACTGCTTTGACTATGGGGTACCATACTACTTTGACTATGGGGTACCATACTGCTTTGTATATAGGGTACCATACTGCTTTGACTATGGGGTACCATACTGCTTTGACTATGGGGTAGCATACTGCTTTAACTGTGGGGCACCATACTGCTTTGACTATAGGGTACCATACTGCTTTGACTATGGGGTACCATACTGCTTTGACTATGGGGCACCATACTGCTTTAACTATGGGGTACCATACTGCTATGACTATGGGGTACCATATTGCTTTGACTGCGGGGTACCATACTGCTTTGACTGTGGGGTACCATACTGCTTTAACTATGGGGTACCATACTGCTTGGATTATGGGGTACCATACTGCTTTAACTATGGGGTAACATACTGCTTTGACTATGGAGTACCACACTGCTTTGAGGTGGAATCGGTCGTCTATGTTAATATTGTTTGAATATTTATACGAGTATTATATATTTCTGTTGCCTCTTTAATTAATCGGTCGTGATAACTCTTTGGTTTGCGGAGTATTTTATGTTCGTTCGGTCTCGATGAAGTGTTCGACGAAAACTGATTTTTCGGGATAAGCGAGTTTGCAGTCTCTCTCATATTCGGAATAAGCGACTCTGCAGACTCTCTCATATTCGGAATAAGCGAGTATGCAGACTCTTTAATATTCGGCAATTATTTTATTCACCGTTCTCGCCATTTGTCATATATACACCTTTTCGTCCTGTTATATATCATATACACGTTCTTACAAAAAATGTAGTTACTGTTTTATCACTTACAACGGCTGTGCGAGCGAGCCTTGCGTTATGCGCTATTTGTAGCCTTCGGGAGCGGAGGGCGGGGTGCAACTTGATTAATTTCAATTTCCTTCACAAATTACCAACAAACTGACATTCTTCACTTCCTCCTCACCCCTTGCAAAGCGCCAAGCGCCCACCCCTTCTCCTTCCTCCCACCGACACTCTAGATATGAAATTCACGGCATTTATTTATACGCGTGACACAAGGATGAGGAAATCATTAAAATCTTATATTTCCTCGCACACACGAGCATCCTCACGCTCCCCTTCCCCGACCGGGACTCGAACCGGACCCGCGCCGCTACCAGGTGCCTCTACTAATGGATCCCGGCCCGGTCCGGGCACTGTTTTATTTTTATTATCAGGGGTACCCGGCAATAATAGCTGACTTTTAAATCGAATTAGTACTGAAAAATTATTTTATTTTATACGATACTTGGCACCCATGGACATTAGATTAGGATATAACTGGTGTAAATAAGGGGTCTAGATATAAATTAATCCAGCAATCTATTATTTTGATACCGTACATATATACCATCACGCCATTCCCATATCTGGGTAGACAGAGAGGACCAGGCTTTCCTGTATCGACACACTTGTTTCACATTCATACAACTTTATCAATGGTGGTGTTAGCGGAAATTAAAGATGAATGATGCCATCGAGCTACGCATGGCCACAAGCAAAGGTTCCTTTACCGCATCATTACTGGTGATGAAAAATTGTTTGAAAATGGTGATGAAAAAAAAAATGGTGATGAAAAATGTTTGAAGGGGATCTTCATGAATAATATGGTTTAAGCGGTCCTCATCGAAGTCCACTGGTCGTCCGGAACGCTCCATGTCTTTCAGGTCGAAATTACCGTCATTGAAACGCCATCGACCACGAAAACAATCGACGAGCTGTCCTTTAATTCATCTCATCTTCACCGTACACTTCGAAAATATCGCGAGCAGCTTTATTCCATCGATTGAACGCGAACAGAATGAGGTGTCGAAAATGTTCACTTTCGTCTACTTGACATTCCATTTCGAAGGCTTGTAATCAAATAAAATAATATATGTAACGTAAAAGCAAACACAATATCTTGTAGAGCAGAAAATTTTCTTTCGAATGACGTATAACTTTTACCATTTTGTTTTACTTTTAGTGCTCATTTTTAAATTGGAAAAAAAACGGACACAACTTATGTGAACACCTAATACGAGTATAGTACGAGGCATATCCAGAAAGTAAGTGTACTGAGGCTCTCACGACCAGATGGATTTTATTTTCGACATGTTGGCTACACTTCCGTGTAGCCTGACCCTTCCCCTCCGCAACGAGATCGGTTCGAGGTCAGTACGTTGAGAAGTGTCAACGCGACAACACGTTTCGTGAAAAATGTCTACCCAATCTCCCGCCAAGTGCGAAATTTTGTAAAAAGGCAAGAGTTTTTGAGGCGCTGCAAACTCTATGGAGATGAATTTCTCCGCTCCATCGTTACTGGAGATGAAACTTGGGTTGCACACTACACGCCTGAAACCAAAAGGCAGTCTCAACAGTGGCGTCACACCTCTTCACCCTCCGCCAAAAAGTTTAAAACCACAATTTCAGCAAAGAAAATCATGGCATCCGTGTTTTGGGACTGTCAAGGCATAATTTTAATTGAATATGTGCCTCAAGGGGAGACCATCAACTCTGCAAGATACTGTGAGACCCTAAAAAAATTGCGGAGGGCGATTCAGAACAAGAGGAGAGGCATGCTGACAAAGGGAGTCTGCCTGCTGCATGACAATTCCAGACCACACACGGCCAACGCCACGAAGGAACTGCTCGCCTCGTTTAAATGGGATGTCCTGAACCATCCCACGCATTCCCTGACCTAGCACCTTCAGATTACTATCTATTTACCTCCCTGAAGCTGTACATGGGTGGGAAAAGGTTTTCAACCGACGAGGAGGTAAAGGAGGAGGTGGAGAAGTGGACGGAGGGGTTGGCGGGAAACCACTTCGAGGAAGGCATCAAAAAGTTGATACCCCGCTTCACCACCTGCATTGAGATGAATGGCGGCTATGTCGAAAAATAGCCTATATATGTACTACGGTAACCACGTAATTTTTTTGTTTAAATAAAAAAAATTGTAACCTACAAAAATTCAGTACACTTATTTTCTGGATATGCCTCGTATATCGTGAAAGCTAGAGAAGGGCGATTCATGAAGTTCTCAATGGAACGTTTCGTGTACGTCACGATCCTCAGCATTGAAGTAACAGCCCAAAATAAATATGTTTGATTGTACGAGTGTTAAAACAGACCACTTAGTGTTTCAGTATTTATTAATATAGATTTATCACCTTTCCAAAGCCTAAAAGTAAGACTTGGCCCTTCTTAAAATAGGTTCCTCGCGTGAGGTGGACGTGAGGGCGTGCGAGAGTAAATATATAATGGATAATACGGTTTATTCAATTTACAGCTACCGAATCAATACCGGGGGATTCCCACGAGACTTATTCGAACAATGGATAACGGGACCATACTCTATGTATATCTTATAATAAAACCGGATTGTCTCTGAACGCAAACTGTTACTACTGAATGAATGATACAACTTCACTACAGTAATCAGGGAATGTGCACCACAATTATCATTCCACATTCACTAGTATTAATATACTTTCACAGTTCGTCGTCAGTATATGTTCTAGAATATGAAAATCCACGCTCAGCTGCGGTTTAAATGTTCAGGTTTACATGTTCAGGTTTACTGCGTTCAGGTAATGCTTTTAAATTCAATTGACGCGTGATTTCAAGTGCTGTATTTTTATAATTTGACCTATTCATCTTCATGTATATTTCGACATATGATTTGTTTTGTCGAATCAATAAAAAAACGTTAGTTAAAACAAAATATATTTTTATTGTAACGTCAATTTCTTCAATCCAAGTTACTAAAAATTAACAAACATAGAATATGTATTTATTTATTGAACACTTCATTGTAAAACAATTCGGCGTGCTTATTGCCAGGCGGCAATCTCTTCCAACCAACCAGAGTATAATCACTTATGAAAGTAGATTTATATTTGTATTTGATATAGATTTATATTATTACGAACGATTTCTTCCGCATTCATTGATTAATTTAGTAAAAAAGTACATTTTCTAGCATAAATAGTTTTTTTTATTGTACAATCCACTTTCACTGTGACATATGTACAGTACCCGGCGATAAGTAATACACATCGTTTGTAGAGCACCGTTAGGGCATCGTGCGACAGAGACGACGCTTTACAAACGATGTGTATTACTTACCACCGGGTACTGTACACACATATAGGTAAGCGGAACGGAGAACGGTTTCCCATGAATATCTCTTGGGATTTCCATTCCATCACTCTTCATTTTTCACATCGTCTTGTATTACCCTCTGTTCGACTCCGGGACCAAGACTGACTGACTCCGGGATTCCGGACCAGCTACTATACTAGCTAATTTAAGACTCGCACCATTGTTAACGTATTTCAAAAAGCGAATTGGATAATATTTCGTCTGCCTTTTGTAACACAGTGTGTTCATCCTGATTTGTGACACAGTGTGTTCATCCGGATTTTTCATCAACGTTCTTTTCAATCTGCATTTCTTTCCCCTGGCCTTCAATGAACTGTTTATATTTTTATTATTTAGGTTTTGCATATTTTTTTTATTTACGCAAAAAATATAAATCCACCATTGATTCAAAACTATGTAAAATAATTGTATGGTTAGTTGGAAGAGATTGCCACTTAGCTATAAGCTCGCCATGTTATACTCAGTACAATGAAATATTAATTTAACAAAAAAAATCTTTAATATTTTTTTAATTTTCTGATAGATATTGTTAAAAAAACTAGTTTTAAAATATCATCATCAATGTCTAACCCTTTTCTTTTTGAGTCAGGGTTGCAACCCCACCAGCTTAGATTTCCAATTTTGACGATCTCTGGGTAAGATAATGAAGTTAGTGCATACGAATGTTGGCTATACCGTCCAGTTAAGCAATAACTATATGTTAGTACTAAGAGCAAACATACTCGAGTGAGGTCATATTGCTACAGCTAGTATGCGCTACCCTTAACGACTAGAATTAATGGCATACCAGCCGGCAGGACACCCTTGGCATGTCCCCGCTTAAGATGAATGGACACCAGTAGAATGCAGCTAGTCTAGGGATCGACGCCTAAGGAGAGACAGCACAGATCAGACCCACTTAAAAAAACTTTAGACCTATGTGGGCTGTTACGTCAACAGACTGAGTGAGTGTTTAATTATGAATCACTTATTTCAACGATGACCCGAATATAGATCGGGTGACATCATCGTGTTCTTACTACAAGAGTTATACTTTGTCACATCTTTTTTTATCACGCTCGGACGACATTAAGGCCATTTTGAAGTCAATTGTGCACTTGACTCTCTGAATATTCAATAATTAAAATCAGTCCAACACACATACGATCGTTATTGCTAATGGTTTGGCCACAGAATGAGTCGCGAAGGACTTACAGTACCCGGCGGTAAATAATACATATCGGGCTTAAGAAAGAGACTGTCGGCCATAATCGGCTAACTTCGGCTTTGTAGAACGTCGTATCTGTCATTCATACACGTGTTCCGTCGCGATTTGTCAATCGTCAAGCGTTCTAGTCTCTTTCTTAAGCCCGATGAGTATTACTTACGACCGGGTACTGTACTATATAGAGTACGTACATACATACCATCACGCCATTTCCCTGTCGGGGTAAGCAGAGAGGATAGAGCACTAAGATCATATATTGATACCTACATATCCTTCACCTCTTTTCCACATTCGTACGCCTTTTCACACACTTACTGTTTATCTGACTCTTCAACGTTTTCTTCTTTCAAAATATTATCCCCTTGACTCAACCATACTTTCCTTGATCTTCTACCCCGCCTTCCACGTACATTTACAATAAATATTTGTTTTTAGTATTTATTCATTCATTCGTTCTACATGCCCAATACATCTCAAAGTGCTCTTGTTCATCTTACTCAAAACATCAATTTCAAGTTTACATTCATCCCTAATCACTTCATCCCTATATGGACGTATATTATGCAAAAGCAACCCAACCCACGAAATACAATAGTTTTATTTTTTTTTAAATATTCAAAAACTATAGATAAATCCGGCATGTACAAAAACACGAAAAATAAGGCAGTTTAATTGGTTTTTAATGGTTTAAGTTCGTCTTATTTTTGTTAGCTTCATACAAACATATACAAAGGGGCTTGATTATTTGCTTCATATAAACATATATAAAGGGGCTTGATTGTTTGCTTCATACAAACATATGTAAAGGGCCTTGATTATTTGCTTCATACAAACATATATAAAGGGCCTTGATTGTTTACTTCATACAAACATATATAAAAGGGCTTGATTGTTTGATTCATACAAACATATATAAAGGGCCTCGATTATTTGCTTCATACAAACATAAAGGGCCTTGATTGTTTGCTTCATACAAACATATAAAGAGCCTTGATTGTTTGCTTCATACAAACATATATAAAGGGCCTTGATTGTTTGCTTCATACTATCATATATAAAGGGCCTTGATTGTTTGCTTCATACTAACATATATAAAAGGGCTTGATTGTTTGATTCATACAAACATATATAAAGGGCCTTGATTATTTGCTTCATACAAACATAAAGGGCCTTGATTGTTTGCTTCATACAAACATATAAAGAGCCTTGATTGTTTACTTCATACTATCATATATAAAGGGCCTTGATTGTTTGCTTCATACAAACATATATAAAGGGCCTTCATTGTTTGCTTCATACTATCATATATAAAGGGCCTTGATTGTTTGCTTCATACAAACATATATAAAGGGCCTTGATTGTTTGCTTCATACTATCATATATAAAGGGCCTTTATTGTTTGCTTCATACAAACATATATAAAAGGCCTTGATTGTTTGCTTCATACTATCATTTATAAAGGGCCTTGATTGTTTGCTTCATACTAACATATATAAAGGTCCTTGATTGTTTGCTTCATACAAACATATGTAAAGGGCCTTGATTATTTGCTTCATACAAACATATACAAAGGGGCTTGATTGTTTGATTCATACAAACATATATAAAGGGCCTTGACTGTTTGCTTCATACAAACATATATAAAGGGCCTTGATTGTTTGCTTCATACTATCATATATAAAGGGCCTTGATTGTTTGCTTCATACTAACATATATAAAGGGCCTTGATTGTTTGCTTCATACAAACATATATAAAGGGCCTTGATTGTTTGCTTCATACAAACATATATAAAGGTCCTTGATTGTTTGCTTCATACAAACATATGTAAAGGGCCTTGATTATTTGCTTCATACAAACATATACAAAGGGGCTTGATTGTTTGATTCATACAAACATATATAAAGGGCCTTGATTATTTGCTTCATACAAACATATATAAAGAGCCTTGATTGTTTGCTTCATACAAACATATATAAAGGGCCTTGATTGTTTGCTTCATACTAACATATATAAAGGGCCTTGATTGTTTGCTTCATACTAACATATATAAAGGGCCTTGATTGTTTGCTTCATACAAACATATATAAAAGGGCTTGATTGTTTGCTTCAAACAAACATATATAAAGGGCCTTGATTGTTTGCTTCATACAAACATATATAAAGGGCCTTGATTGTTAGCTTCATACTAACATATATAAAGGGCCTTGATTGTTTGCTTCATACTAACATATATAAAGGGCCTTGATTGTTTGCTTCATACAAACATATATAAAAGGGCTTGATTGTTTGCTTCATACAAACATATATAAAGGGCCTTGATTGTTTGCTTCATACTAACATATATAAAGGGCCTTGATTGTTTGCTTCATACAAACATATATAAAAGGGCTTGATTGTTTGCTTCAAACAAACATATACATTGTATGCTTTATACAAACACATACAAAGGGGATTGATTGTTTGCTTCATATAAACATATACTATACAAAGGGGCTCGATTGTTTCTTTAATAATCTTAAAAGAGGTAAAATATGGATTAAGTCATTTATGTATATAAACGTCCATATATAATATAATATGTCTTACATGAATGGAGAGGAGAGCAAGGAAGAAAGTACTCGTATATCGAGGCAAGAATGGAAGAAGGCAATTGGAGGCATTTAACTAAGGAAATTTATATTCTCTTTACAAGGATGTGGCCGTCATATTGTATTGTATAATAGGACTACGCTTCCGTTGTATACATTATTTCCTGATGGGTTTATTGACATGCAGCAATGTCTTCCAACTACCAGAAAGATTTTAAAGAAGTCTTAGTTGAAAACCTTTAATAATAAATATATAAAGAAATTGGTGAATTTAAATGTAATTGTCGCTGGATTATGGTCATAAGATTAAAACAATACACTTCCGGTACTGGCCGCAAGAATCAGGAAGATTTTGTCCGTTTGTGAAAGAAAAAGAGATAGCTACTCGACCGTTTCTCTAGAAAAAAAATGCGTCATTTTATTGAAAATATTTCTTCGTAAACGTGCAATAAATAAATACATAGCTAAATGTCTTAACGGAGGGTAGTTACGGAGGCTCTTAGTCATGTCTAAACGGAGGGTAGTTACGGAGGCTCTTAGTCATGTCTTAACGGAGGGTAGTTACGAAGGCTCTTAGTCATGTCTTAACGGAGGGTAGTTACGGAGGCTCTTAGTCATGATCGAAGAAAGTGGATTGAAATTTTCTAGAAATTGTGACATGAGACCCTCTGCAATTGGTAGTATTTATACTAAACGTAATAAAAGTTTGTGAAAAGTATACACTGAGGGTGTTTGTTGTATCTATATTGAGCACCCTTGAGGACAGTTTGCTCTCTAAACGGCGCTTTATAAATAGTATTTTTGTTATTATTATTGTAAATCAACTAAACGTCAGAATAGGTGCAGCTGATAAACAATGAATTGGTCTCGGTGGTAGTTTGTTACCACATGTTTGAGTAAATGCAAAAAATATATATTTGGCTTGCATAAAAAATGATCTAAATAAAACTCAAGAGGGTTCTTAAGTGTCCGCTTTGAGTCACCCCTCAGCTTGTCGTACCGTACCGTGCCGTGCCTCAGTACCGGCTCGCATCCCCCACCGTGTGTGAGCAGCAGAACTGTGTCAGATGTGTCGGGCTAGGAGCCCATCTCTCGTCTCCCGTCTCCTTTGTCCGATCGCTTCCCGCCAATTAGATTATCCTCCCCTCCGCTGCACCCTGCATCCCTCTCGACCTACTTCCTCTTAAGATCTCCCCTCCATCTTCCCTCTACTCCGCTCAAAAAGGTGCTCACTTCACACTTTTTATTTGAAACGAATCCTCCCTCAGCGGGTGGGATGACTTTTATTGGAAATCCGAGTGAAGTATGATGCGCCAATGGATGGTGTTCCCTATATAAAGCATGTTAGACATTATGACATTTTCCTTGTAATTTATTGTAAAAATTTTACAGTGACATAACACACATACATTACCTGTCATGATCTGTATTTTTGTCTATTTATTGATTTTCTATAATTTATATCAAATTAAAAAACAAATATTATATATACATAACGCAGTTCTCCATCACGTCAGTCTCTTTCAACCAACCAGATAGTTGTCCAAGAGATCTTGGGGAAACTACGGTAGAAACCTTTTTAAAGAATCTGGGTTTCAACGGAAATTAAACCCCCAATCGCCAAGTTTGGAAACAGATGTCTTACCAACTAGGCTAAGGACGTCATCTACACTTTCATATCTCGCTGAAAATATTAAGCACTTTCCCGATCGTAGTCTGCTCTCGAGAAGAGATTATTTTATTCTTTTTTTTTATTTTCAAAAAACACCTTTCCAGTCATTTACCGTCCATGCAGCGAAACTCTGGAACCAGTTACTAGCTTATATTGAACTCGCTCTGTTATTGGAATATTTCAGAAAGCGATTGAAAATCTTGTAATTATATCGTCGTGGTAACTGCAGTAGGTCAGATATCAAATATATCAAACTTTTTTTTTTTTTTTTTTTTTTTTTTTTTCTATCTGGCGATTTATTGCCATGTGGCAATCTCTTCCAACCAACCAGAAACCTGTTTAAATGGGCCCTAAGTGAAAACCAGACTGGAATTCAATTTTAAAAAATCTGTATTCCAGCGGGGATCGAACCCGCAACCTCCGGATCGGCAGATAAGCGTCTTACCACCAGGCCACGGAGGTCGTCTATAAGTAAACTTTACAGGAGAGACGAATAACATTCCCATTTGCCCCCATCTCCTCGGCTGCTTTTATAAATGAAATAATATCATGATTGATTGTACTCCGGATTAATACTACCGTTAGTTTTTTTATTGCAAGTTGTATTTTTTGTAAGTTATGTTGACATATAGTACAACCATTTGCTCATCGACGTGATTTTTTTTGACATACAACCTATTGCAGTTACCACGATGAATGTTTCATTCCCGATTTTCCTTACCTCTTCACCCCCTTCCCTCCCCTCCACCCCTAACTTCATTGTGTGTTGGATCTAATCAAATTCTAATATTTTTAGTAAACTTACTAAGGAAAATTGAATATTGCACAAGAATAGAACATTTGTCTAGTGTCCTTTAAAACTAATACAAATTAACTCGTGGTTCTTTGAAAACATTAGTTGATAATCTATTGCAGCGTTTCCTAAATGGGGTTTCGCGGAACCATGTGGTTTCTTGTATAAAATAAATGTTTTCGCGAAAAACAGTAGATTCCGCTTATGTCATGTGTCTACTGCCAGCGCATGCTAATCTTATCTATACTCTCATTCACCCCCAATATATTATGCAACTAATGTACCATTAATCTAAGAACCTATAAATATTAGCATTATCTGTAACACGATATAAACACCAAAACCGATGTTATCTTATCGATGTTCTTATCCACATTCAAATAAATATTATAAGTTATGTAAACCCATGTCAAACTTATCGATGCTAACCATGTACTAGATCCTATAAATATTAGCGTTATTACATTAGTGTCAACCTACTCGATGTATTATATTTAAGTTTATCATCTCTCCGGTGGTTATCTCCCCAAATTCAATAAAGATTTGGTATCACTAAATGGGAGAAGCTGCGAACGAGATAAGTCGCCTGATATCGATTTGACCTTAAGGGCAAGGATAACATACCCGAAACATTCCTTCCTAATCTAACGAGGAGTCGTGGTATAGTTATCTTTGCTTTAAATAGGACGTCATATCTGAGGGAGATATCATTATTCTTAAAGCTACTAAGATATTAACATCATCGTTATTAAAATACTGTTAATATTATACTTCAATGTAATTCAACCTTCATACAAATAAAACTACACAGTTGAAATTCTAAAAGTGTTTTCGTTGCAAAAGGCCTTATGCGACTATGCGATTATGCGACCACGTAACTTGCTCATTTACTTTTGTCTGGTTGGTTGGAAGAGATTGCCGCCTGGCAATAAGCCCGCCATTGTATTTGCAGTAAAAGTGTTAAATAAAAAAAAAATAATAAACAGATTCTAAACAATTTACACATCAAAAAATAAAAATGATATTTAGCGGACGAGACAATATTTAGATTAAGAATCTCATACTGCACAACCTTTATACTAAACTGTTTTTGTAACTTGAATCCAAAACCTACACTTTACATCGACTGTATACTACCTCACGTGCCTACCTTAATACTATGCGTATCCAGAAAGTAAGTGTACTGAGGCTCTCACGACCGGATAGATTTTATTTTCGACATGTTGGCTACACTTCCGTGTAGCCTGACCCTTCCCCTCCGCAACGAGACCGGTTCGAGGTCAGTACGTTGAGAAGTGTCGACGCGACAACACGTTTCGTGAAAAATGTCAATCCAATCTCCCGCCAAGTGCGAAATACGCGGCGTCATCCGTTATCTCGTTTGGAAGGGAGAACCTCCGGTTGAGGTTTATAATGAGGTGAAAACTGCATATGGTGATAAAGCTATGAATCGTACGAGTGTGTACAAGTGGTGTCGCGAGTTTAAAAACGGTCACGTCACACCTCTTCACCCTCCGCCAAAAAGTTCAAAACCACAATTTCAGCCAAGAAAATCATGGCATCCGTGTTTTGGGACTGTCAAGGCATAATTTTAATTGAATATATGCCTCAAGGGGAGACCATCAACTCTGCAAGATACTCTGAGACCCTAAAAAAATTGCGGAGGGCGATTCAGAACAAGAGGAGAGGCATGCTGACAAAGGGAGTCTGCCTGCTGCACGACAATGCCAGACCACACACGGCCAACGCCACGAAGGAACTGCTCGCCTCGTTTAAATGGGATGTCCTGAACCATCCCGCGCATTCCCCTGACCTAGCACCTTCAGATTACTATCTCTTTACCTCCCTGAAGCTGCACATGGGTGGAAAAAGGTTTTCAACCGACGAGGAGGTAAAGGAGGAGCTGGAGAAGTGGACGAAGGGGTTGGTGGGAAACTACTTCGAGGAAGGCATCAAAAAGTTGATACCCCGCTTCACCACCTGCATTGAGAGGAATAGCGACTATGTCGAAAAATATTGTAGCTTACATATGTACTATGGTAACAACGTAATTTTTTTGTTTAAATAATAAAAATTGTAACCTACAAACATTCAGTACACTTACTTTCTGGATATGCCTCGTATTAGAAAACGACGCGCTGTGATTGGTTACGCATGATGGGAAACCGTCGTTACCATTATCATAATTTAATCGAGAGTAAAATCTTATATTTTTTCTCCTAACAAACGTATACAGGGCAACTTCATTAATCCATGGGGCGTGAAACAGGACCAAACGCCTTCCCCATAGTCAAATCTCATTTTTAATCTAAATGTTTTAACCTTGAACCAAAAAATGTTTCGCCATCGGCAATTTTTTTATGTGCTACACTAAAAATATTTAAGGGACTCCGTTATGTTGTACAAAATATAAATGGCTTCTGTGACTGAATTGAATTGGGTAACACTAATCTTTGTATATCTTGTTTATAATTTTTTTATTAACTCTTCCTTCCCTGTGATGTGTAACTATTACACATTGCTTCTAAAAACTTTAATATCTCTATAAATATAATTAATACTGGGTTCAGATTTTAGGTATTCCTCCGTAATACATTTACGCATTGAATGAAAAAAATAATATTAATAATAATTAGCACTTATCGGCCACATCAGAGATATTTTGTGCAAATCGGGGCTAAATTCACCAATACAATCAAACGTGTAACAGTGTGGGACGTAGGTATATTCATTCTAAAAAACGCAATGGGTGAGGAAGCGACGTTATTCACGTCTCATTCTCACTCTACTTTGATAAATGGGAATGCAAGAAATAGAATCTCAGTTCGCTCGCTTCAGTAGCTTTTGGGCAGCCATTTGAGGTGTTCGCATCGCTCGTTTTGTGAACGTCGGCCGATGTTTTTTTCATGATTTCAGCAATTAAATGTCAGTTATTATCACTTTTAATTTCAAATTTAATTAATTTAAGCGATTGGCTATGAATTTTTTTTTTTCGATTTCAAATCGCTCATTTTTACATGTGTATTGAATACACAGCAAAAATGTATTAAAAATATTACAAAAATAGTTCAAAAATGACTACCGGCTGTCCCGTAGGCTGTCCCGTAGGCTGTCCCGTAGGCTGTCCCGTAAGCTGCCCCGTAAGTTGCAAACATTTATTACTACATAACTTATAACATACAATATTTTTCTTGCTAAGAAAACTCCCATTGAAATTCACAATTAGAATATTATTAAATTTTCCAAATACAACGAATTTTCTTTTGTAATGAAGTGTTTCAAACTTAGTTCCACCCACTTATGAGGTACATAAGAGTATCGGGTGCTCCTACGAGAGTTATTAAAGATAACATTATATAATATATTCTGCATCATAATGTGTTCTCGTCACTAAGAGACACCCGATACCCTTCATAATGTGTCCTCTTCACTAAGGGACACCCGATACCCTTCATAATGTGTCCTCGTCACTAAGGGACACCCGATACCCTTCATAATGTGTCCTCGTCACTAAGGGACACCCGATACCCTTCATAATGTGTCCTCGTCACTAAGGGACACCCGATACCCTTCATAATGTGTCGTCGTCACTAAGGGACACCCGATACCCTTCAGAACATTAAAAGTTATTCTCTTATCCAATGTTCAATTTAAATTAACTGAAGTGTACATACATAAATATTATACATACCATCACGTGATTTACATGTCGGGGTAGGCAAAGAAGACTGGGAGCAAGACTTTCCAATCGCTACACACATTTTCGTACCCTCTACATCAATACACATTCTCATACAGCTCCGACGATTTTCTGATTTAATGCGTTTCCTTCTTCCAAAATATTATTAACTATACTTTTCGTCAGAATTTTTTTTTTAAATAAATTAAACGTAATAACTTCATTGTTTTCTTTATTGAATTAGTTTTCAATATTATAAATTTAAGTCCTCATCATGTGCCTCATCCAAACACCGACTTCTTGACTTACCAGCCCCTAACCCCTCTCATTCTCTACTAAAGATTACTAACAAATATATTTTTAACAGGCCCATCACCCCACAAAGAAGACGGAAGTCTTTGAAACCAGTAATTCAATCAATTTATAAAATAATGTTGTATACCAATAAAAATAGTGTTTTATTCAATTTATTGAACCAAAAGATCATCTTTATAAAATATCACAACAAAAAAAAACAAAATATCTTATATACATTTCTTTCTTCTTCTTTGTTTAGGTCATATGACCTGTTTGTGACGGTGGCCTGTCCTGGGATCAAGACGTCCAGCTGTCGTCCTTCCACCTTTTCGGCGGCCTTACCGGTAATTTCCCAATCCGGAGTCCGAGGCTTCTTCCACCGTGCTATGAGCTACAAAGGTTTTTTACCCTAGGCAGGCAGTTAACCTTACCATGGAACCCACCTTCTTTATCCAGGCTTGGGACGGCATCGCTGTTCGACTAAAGGTGTTTGTCTATTAAGCGAAGGCGAAATTAATAAATTTCCAATTTTTAAATATATCCAGCATCATAAACTCATTGAATATCGGCAGGTACTCGTGCTCGCATACAATCTGAAATGATCAAACACCTCCAGCATCCGAAGATGTTTGATAATTCAATATAATAAATAGATCCATTAATCTCATGGTATGGTATATCGAGTGTGCCTCAAATGAGATACCTCCCTGAATGTCTATCTTGCAAATCAAAGAATCCATTGACCTAATTGGCGGCATAGGAAGTCATTGATCTCAGACGGGGACGGGGACGGGGACAGAGACGGGGACTCGACAAAAGACTGCTGAATGAAAGGAATATTTAAGGAAATGTGATCTCGGCACAGCATGTGCTCCCCCAGGAAAAGGGGACTCAGATGAAAAATATGCTTCCAAAGCGATATTTTAATTTTACTGAAATCAAACCGCATAATTAATGATTATTATTTATAGTTAAGGCATGAGCATTGTAGAGGTTTAAAGACTGTGATTTTATCAAACACTGTTTGTTCCACTTTTTATACCGTTACAAAAGTGGAATAAACAGTCTTTGATAAAACAAATGATAATGATTATTAAACTCCAAACTTATAAATAATAAAACAAAAACACTTCAAATAGTTCTATTAATATTATGTTTGTCCTCCAGACGACCGTTTCGGCGTTATAGGCTCTTATCAAAAATATTTAACAATTGCCTTAAAAGTCAAATTCTCGTCCTGAAGACTAAAATACTATTAATTTATCTAACATAACCTAACTTTAGATAATGTTTTTGCGTGATATTTACATTTTAATCGCCTTTTTAAAATAATGAATATTTTTTGCGTCTTAAGATGGGATGGGATGAATAAATTTTTAGGTGGCAGGTGATACATTGAGATAGGCAGAATAATATAAATTACTAGAGAATAATAATAATAAAAGAACAATTTATATAGCGCCGTTGAGAGAGCAGATTCCTCAAAAGTGCTATAACTCGGCAATCGAACCCACTCTTGCGTGCTCTTAAAAACAATGCTCTTAAACCAAAATTCAGTACAAAAACTAAAATAATAGTCTTCATAATGGTCAATAAACCAACTAGAGAAATTAATCCTAACGAATATGGCTAGAACAAGGATACAGACGGTAGAAATGAGTTATGGAAATCACATGAAGGGATACCATAAGAAATTACTCAACACCCCAGACCCTAGAAATAGAAGATTGTGTTCGTTAACTGAGATGGCAGGGGCAATATACTCGTAGATTTTCTGCGAATACAAAATGGTTTTCTCGGGCAAACCCTCGAGGATAGACTGGTTAGACGACCGAAACACGCTTGGTACAGACTGCTGAAAGAGCGTACTGAGTAGAGGATGGGATTGCCCCGAGTAGAAGTACATATGATGGCGAAGAACGAAGACGGGTGGAAGATACCCTCAGCGTTGAAGTTCGAAAAACAAAGGGGATGAATAAATTAATGAAAATAACAGAAAATTTAATAATTTTACTCATACAAACGTTCAAGAGATGGAATTAAGGAGAGGCATATTGTGGACGGAAATAATGACAAATCCACCGTAGTTGCAGTCCTAAGACTGGTTTGCAGCAATTTCAACTCTTCTCCTCCATTCCTCCCTGTCCTGTGTGGCTCTTTTTAAATCTGTATATGTTGAGCAGCGCACGTCCACCAACAGGTCCTCCAGGTACTCTCGGCGTGGGCGTCCCCTAGAGTTTGTCCCCTCGGTCATACCCTCTATTATGGCATACAAGAGGCCCTCTTGTCGTATTATATGACCGATCATCTTGCACGCCTTTCGGACAGGATCCTGAGCAGGTGCCT
Source organism: Odontocerum albicorne (assembly GCA_949825065.1). Lineage (NCBI taxonomy): Eukaryota > Metazoa > Arthropoda > Insecta > Trichoptera > Odontoceridae > Odontocerum > Odontocerum albicorne. Next base: position 46,390,584 of record OX463847.1, on the reverse strand, counting down.
TCCTCCTTCGATTCGTTGGAGAACCTCTTCATTCGTGATGTGGTCTCTCCAGGAAATTCCTAATAGTCTTCTATAGGACCACATCTCAAAAGCCTCTAGTCTTCGTCTATCTCTTTCGGATAGGCACCATGTCTCGCAGCCGTACATCAAGATACTCCATACATAGGTCTTGATGAGGAGTATTCTCAGTTTTAGGTCTATATTATTTGATTCTATTATTTTCGACCTTTTATTAAATGCAAGTCTAGCCTGATGTATACGGCTGTCGACCTCGCTCCTGGACCGACCGTCCCATGTTATTTTGCTCCCGAGGTAGACAAACTCCTTGGTGTTCTTTAGTGGTTTACCCGACATCACTATTCTCATCTGGTGCTGCGCTCGGCCTACAGTCAGCAGCTTTGTTTTGTCTTTATTTATCTTCATACTGTAGTTATTTTGAAGAATGCTTTCCATAGTTGTTAAGGCCTCTTGTAGTTCCTCTTCACTTTCAGCAACCATAGCAATATCGTCAGCGAACCTTATCATATCATTAATGACAAATATACAGATAATATAATGTTTGAGTAATATTTAAAATCTCAACGTTTCCCTTCTATAGGCGGCACCACACCTCACATCGAACACATGTCGTATTTTATCGTGGGGATTGGAGTTTTGATGAGTAACCGATACCTGATCAATTTCCGTTTACCGTTATCATGCACACTGTGCGCTGTGTGCTGTGTGCTGCACATCCGCCCAATATTAATTGACGTACACTCCGGTGAGTCAGAACTTCATTTTTTGACGATAAACATACATATATTAATAAACAGAATGACTTATACAGAACGGGACATGTAAAAATACACAGGAAATCGCTACAAGGAAAATATATAAATTCTCAACCATTATTAAGTTGATAAAGATTGCGAGAACCGATAAAAACAAATGTAAACAAAACTTAATCACGAAATACTCCGCATTATTCGGTTATCTATTTATTATTCATTGCCATTCATTTTAAAATAAATAAAAATGACTAATTTGCTGGATAAATAAATGACTAGTTTTAAATGGAAGATAAGGCAAAGAAGGCGGGGAAATTGTTAAATATAATAGTATCATATACAGCATAGGGTTCAAATGAATTATTAAATAATGAGTTACTAAGTAATAGTTGGAATTAAATAAACTTTTTATTCAAACCCACGAAGAGCAAAAAGGACTTTGGGTCCCAGTGGGTTGACAACTGATGAGACTAGAGAGCTGGATGACCTTGACTATGCAGGCCATACTCCCTTTTTTAGGAGCCTCTGATTGGAGAATGATACCGTGTAGCACTGGGACCAACAGAGGACTCTCTACGTCTTGGTATACATAAAGATGCTGAAAAAACAAGACTTGTTTGTGCTCCCCTGAAGATGAGGTGTGCACCTTGAAACCGGTAGGGTTACCGGTGGAGCGATTGACTATAGATATCACCATGTTACGACGGGTTACAATTATTACGACGGTGTAGATAAGGCGATAATATATGTTAATTTATACAACGAGAAATTATGGGTTATAAAATTAGACAAACTGACATATTATATACAGACGGCACTCGACTTTCGCACAATTCGCTATTTCGCATATTTTTTTCAATTCAATGTTTTAAAGATATTTGTCGATAATGCAAAAATTATTCGCTTCCATGCAGTCAAATACATATGGTACAATGTATTAAACAGGTTTAGTCTTGTTTCTTTTAAACACGAATATACACTATTGAAGAAGAAAGAATTCCTCAGGACGAAGAAGCTGATAAAATCGTCAAGGTTTTGACAATCAAAAATATGAATGAAGCCTTCATTCAACTTGACTAATTTTTTACTATCATGTGATCCCAATGGAGAACGTATATCTCAAGTACGCAGGGCGATTGAGAAAGACAGCATGCTATAGAACTCTTTATCAAAAAAATAAAAAAAAGGTGGTATTCAACTAACTCTTGACAATTTTATAAAGAAAACACCAAAAAGAACTCAAACACGCCTCGTTAACATAATTATGTATATTGATAATTACATATTTTTAATATATTATTGTTGAATAAATATTGTTATTGATAAATAAATATTTTAAAATAAAATTTTTGAAGTTTTTTTACATCCCTCTACTTTCGAACATTCAACATTCGCACACATTTCCAGAAACCAATTATGTGCGAAAGTAGAGGGCCGCCTGTAATCAGCCAAGTGACTCGACGAATTGGACTGGACGCCCATCCTACGCTAAAAGCCGATTTTGTGTTTCATAGCCTAGTTGATAAGATGACTGCCTTCCAATCTGGGTGTTACGGGTTCGATACTCTCTAGTAATCGATTTTTTAATTGTTATATTATTTTTTTCACTTAGTCTATTTAACATATTTTTGGAAGAGTTTGCTACGTGGTGATAAATCCGCCAAGTTGTGAAGTATAAAACGAAAGGGTAATTAAATTAAATAAATAAATAATAGGTTTATTGATAGCAACATAGTATGTACAGATTATATTTAAATAACACTTCTAAAACACATAAATTGCAGATAATACATTAAATACAGAAGCTATCAAAAGGTCTGGGTTCATCTAATAACATCTCCTCGGCTAAGATACACCCCACCAATATAGGGCGAACCCAGCCACGGGGACACCAGATGTTTTT
>OX463847.1:46302930-46387711 GCA_949825065.1 Odontocerum albicorne | reverse complement strand
AGCATTAAACTTACTCTTATTCTTCTCACAAGTCCATACATCAAAGTGGGCACCAATAGTTTTTTTAATTAATATTAAAAATAATATGCATTACTTTTCTAAAGTTATTTTTTAAGATTCATTTTATAAACGATAATAATTCACCATTGCAACAATAAAAGTAATAACAAAAGGACAATTTATATAGCGCCGTTTAGAGAGCAAATGTAGGATAATAAAAAATATTTGATTATACCGAATATGGAAGATTAACACGGTAATATAGAAAGATTAACACGGTAATATAGAAATCAAGCAATGATGTTATCTTTATGGAACTGATTTTTTATTAACAGCATTCATAATTACATTTTCAATGCAAGATAATTGTTGAAGACCTTTTTAATGCAAGATATTTTCCTAGACGTGAGTACTTTAAAATGGTTGAATGTTAGAAATAGACACCAAATTCACATACTGTCGCTATTGTATAATATCCTTAACTGTCCCGCCGCACCCTCTTATATCGCCGAAAATTGTCAGCGTCTTTCTAATCATGGATTAGCGCTACGCTCAAACAGAGATTGTTTATTAGCCTTTCCAGTTCACCGCTCCTCTTTCTTTACGTCGTCCTTTCCTGTCCATACAGTGAGACTCTGGAATCAGTTACAAACCAATATAAGACTCGCTCCGTCCTTGGTATGCTTTAAGAAGCGACTGAAAAAACTCTTCATTTCTAGTCAGTAAAATAACGTGTTTCATTCCTGATTTTTCTTTTCCTTTCCTCTCCACCATTCCTTCCTTTCGATTGATGATATCTCACTTTATATGAAAAATAATGTTCGGGTGATTGTCCGTCTTTGTGGGGTCCGTGGGCATGTGCTCACGTATATGTTTATGGATTTTGTGGGGATGGATAGTCATTTGAATGATTTATGCGACCACGTATCTTGCTTCTTTTACTTTGTCTGGTTGGTTGCAAGAAATTACCGCCTGGCAATAAGCTCGCCAGATTGTATTGCAATAAAAGTGTTAAATAAATAAATAAATACTTTAGAAGATTTTTTCCAATCCCCTCATTGCTCCCAAAAGATAAACCTTCATATTAAATGCGATCATTCTATTATCACCGTCATCTTCACTCCCCAATGTTAAGATTGCTTCCGACGTACTCGTAGATGAACTCGAAATGTTCAATAACGTATTTTTCGGTCAGTTTGCTCGCTATCATTGAATTATTATCTGGTTCACCGTATTCATCGTACTTTACCCCTGTATCAGCAAACACAGTACTTTACCCCTGTATCAGCAAACACAGTACTTTACCCCTATATCAGCAAACACAGTACTTTACCCCTGTATCAGCAGACACAGTACTTTACACCTGTATCAGCAAACACAGTACTTTACACATGTGTAGGGAATACCTACGTCCCTAAATAAATTGTCAAACATACAGGGTCAACGACCGATGAATCAACCTCTGGACATCTACAATTGTCACATGCCAGAAACGTCAACAATGTGTACTCGCAAATATTATTTACGCGGCATTCCACGGTAGAGGGAGAGCGCATCGCTTTGTCTCGCCGTTTCGGCAAATAAATATCCTACCCGCTATACTGGGGCACGCGCAGGAGTGAGACAAAGTATATATCGCGGGCGCATTCACGCACAACTATAAAATACCTACTTGTAGACAAATAAACATTATTATTCACTCGACCATTCATTGATTATTTACTCTCACTTTTATCCGCATTCCTGAGTTTTGTATTTATTTTAAATACAAGACATATCAAAATCATCACGACGTATCAAGTTAAGCATCTCGCTACACATGTATCAGCAAACAGTACTTTACACGTGTATCAGCAAACACAGTACTTTACCCCTGTATCAGCAGACACAGTACTTTACACATGTATCAGCAGACACAGTACTTTACACCTGTACATATATCAGCAAACACAGTACTTCCATTTCAGCTGTACTCTATCTGTTCTTTAGACTAAAACTTTTATTTCGTTCGTTCAACGTAACAAAACACATTCGTTATACTAAAAATTCCGTTACTTCGGTATTCGTTATAATGATATGTGACTTGTATAGTATTGGAAACGCACGTCCACGTGGACAGGCAACTCGGTAATACTCGTAGAACAACATGAGGTGGCGGCATTCAGGGCCAGGAGACAGGATCTTGTAAGGGGGTGTGACCCCGAGTCTTCTAGGATAAAGGGATGAAGAGTTATATTACGGAGATATTCGAATATGTCACAAAATACAATACTCGTATTAAAATTCCTCAGCTCATTATATTTTGAACAAACGAAAAATATTCCGTATTCGAGAAATGTTCGTTATTTAAGACAAATATTGACATATTTACAAATCACAAATATAAAACGTGACATGTCGAGAGATATTGACGAGAGCGTCCCGCGCCTCTATTGTGAGCCGACAGCCTATACACGGGAATACAAATGCGGGAATCGGGACTAGGGACTAGGGACTAGGGACTAGGGACTCAGATGCCGTGCACCGGGATAAATTACTCTGATTCCGGGATCCGGAAAATAATATTAAACGAACAGAGTATTGGAACTCAAAGACCCGGGAATCGGCATTCCGAAGCTTGATTTGAATTTAATATTTAATATTAATTTATTTACTAAGAAAATAAATGACACTTGAGTATCCTTGACATACGTGTTTTATTAGCACAGTAACAATTATAACAAAATTAATTACACTTAAGTATCCTTGACAAACTTGTATTAGCACAGTTACAATTATAACAAAATAAATGACACACAAGTATCATTGACATACGCGTATTAGCACAGTAACAATTATAACAAAATAAATGACACTTAAGTATCCTTGACATACGTGTATTATTAGCATAGTAACAATTATAACAAAATAAATTACACTTAAGTATCATTGACATACGTGTATTATTAGCACAGTAACAATTATAACAAAATAAATTACACTTAAGTATCCTTGACAAACTTGTATTAGCACAGTTACAATTATAACAAAATAAATGACACACAAGTATCATTGACATACGCGTATTAGCACAGTAACAATTATAACAAAATAAATGACACTTAAGTATCCTTGACATACGTGTATTATTAGCACAGTAACAATTATAACAAAATAAATTACACTTAAGTATCATTGACATACGTGTATTATTAGCACAGTAACAATTATAACAAAATAAATTACACTCAAGTATCTTTGGCATACGTGTATTATTAGCATAGTAACAATTAAAACAAAATAAATTACACTTAAGTATCCTTGACATACGTTTATTATTAATTAGTACAGTAACAATTATAACAAAATAAATTACACTTAAGTATCATCTACATAATACAATAAGTATAGGAAAATTAAAGTGGCAAAATTGTGAATATATACCAGATAATAAAACCGGCAAAATTACAAACACGTCATCGACCAGAAATCCCGGTAAATGAAGTCGCAAATTATTATTTCGGTTCTTTTAAATTCAGTGTTTACTTTTGTTCTTTTTAATTAAGTATTTTTATTGTTTACACTCGTATTTTATGCCCTCAATTATGTATTTCCTGTTTGTCGACCGTTTGATATTCTTTGATGATTTTTCAAGTCGTTGTGTCAATTTAACATTTCCCCACCCCAAGCTATATACGAGTACTCGTAGCTAAATATGCTTAGAACCATTTACTCAAAAATGAACAGAAGGAAAAAAACTAAGTTTCTTGTCGTATTTAAAATAAAATAAAAGGGGTGTATAACATTATTTTTAGTTTTTGATTCAATATTTTCAAATTTTTTTGGTTGAAAATTTTTTGAGATAATTTTTTCCTTGGAACCTCGAACAATCGAGTATGCTGTATGATAGAATTTTAGATGTGCTTTGTAAACTAGATCAACTTTGAAACGATATTTCTGACTCTATCGGGCGTATGAAATCGTCATCGATAATTAAAAATAAACTAAATAAGCATTATTTATTTCATCACAATCCTCGTCCTTCATCTCCACGTCTCACCCATCATAATCCTCGTCCTTCATCTCCACGTCTCACCCATCATAATCCTCGTCCTTCATCTCCACGTCTCACCCATCATAATCCTCGTCCTTCATCTCCACGTCTCACCCATCATAATCCTCGTCCTTCATCTCCACGTCTCACCCATCATAATCCTCGTCCTTCATCTCCACGTCTCACCCATCATAATCCTCGTCCTTCATATCCACGTCTCACCCATCATAATCCTCGTCCTTCATCTCCACGTCTCACCCATCATAATCCTCGTCCTTCATCTCCACGTCTCACCCATCATAATCCTCGTCCTTCATCTCCACGTCTCACCCATCATAATTCCTGTTTTTTTTTTTGTTTTTTTATTGTTTCCAAATACTACGTTAAAGATACGATAATGGATAACAACAATAATTTTGAAAAAAAAAGCTTTTTGATGGGAAGACATTGCTTTAAATCAATAAAACAGATTAAAAGTTTTAAATAAATATATGTATAGTAATATGTGCATGGTAAAATAATCTTTATTTTTTATGTCTTTAACAATATTTTCAAGTTACGTAATAATTTGTCACCGAAGTATACTCTAAAAATGCGAAATGTAAATTACATTAAGGAGATCCATAATCCTCCACGAGAAGTCGCAATGACTTTAGCTTCCATGAACCAAAATGTCTAAATAAGTTACACAACAAATGTTCATTTTTTTAACGAAGTGCTAAAAAGTATTGAAGAAGCCGAAAGCATCCAGATTTTTTTTTATTGATATGAACAACAATACGTAAATGTGTGTAAGTTCTGGGATCTTGAATGTGTGTAAGTTCTGGGATCTTGAATGTGTGTAAGTTCTGGGATCTTGAATGTGTGTAAGTTCTGGGATTTTGAATGTGTGTAAGTTCTGGGATCTTGAATGTGTGTAAGTTCTGGGATCTTGAATGTGTGTAAGTTCTGGGATCTTGAATGTGTGTAAGTTCTGGAATCTTGAATGTGTGTAAGTTCTGGGATCTTGAATGATAGATGTAAGCTGATTAGATCAACATTAGTATAGAAATGTACTTTATAATATATAAATAAACAAATAAAAATCAGATGCAGCATTTCCGATGACTACAGTAAGCGAAGACAATACTCGCGAACAGTCTAGTGAAGCGTAGACAATACTCGCGAACAGTCTAGTGAAGCGTAGACAATACTCTCGAACAATCTAGTGAAACGTAGACAATACTCGCGAACAGTCTAGTGAAGCGTAGGCAATACTCGCGAACAGTCTAGTGAAGCGTAGACAATACTTGCAAACAGTCTAGTGAAACGTAGACAATACTCGCGAACAATCTAGTGAAACGTAGATAATACTCGCAAACAATCTAGTGAAACATAGACAATACTCGCGAACAATCTAGTGAAACGTAGATAATACTCGCGAACAATCTAGTGAAATATAGACAATACTCGCAAACAATCTCGTGAAACATAGACAATACTCGCGAACAAGGTGATTGATTAAATATTATACCATATAATACCAAATATTAATGAATTATTCACAGGATCCTTCTTCTTTTAAGAAGTATTCTACTATACCTATCATATATATGGGAATTGATTATTTATTTGTCTTACTTACAAATAAAGTAAAGGACTTGTACAGCGCTGTTTTGTAACACTACTTACGAGTACTTATCCAAGAGCGTTCTTCGAAATTGTGTTAGTCAACTCTTACTAATTGCCACAACACCAATACGTGCCGATTATATAAAACCGAAAAATAAAACCAACGGAAATCGTATTCATAATACTCATAGTTCTGATATTGGTAATGTATACTAAAGAAGATTTATCTGTGTTCCCCTTTGTATATTATCTGACAAAGGCACTGCAGTTGAACCTCACACATCAGGAGCAGGGGAGCGGTATCACATTTCATTACTTAACTCTTCCAAATATTATTTTCAGCTGGTACCCTTCTCAGCGGGTGTCCGCACTGGGAATACCTGTATGAAACTCTAAACTTTCTAAAAAGTGCCGCCAAGTTAATAGACCGCATCAGCCAGAAGAGAACAGAGGACAGGCGTCACGCACAGCGTAACGGGATACCCCCAGGGAGAGATTGACACTCGCATTGTCTGATGGAAGAATTGTGTACGATATTGATGCGCGCCGGCACCGAACCTGTCACGCCGCCGTGACACCGCCACCACAGCCGGCCACCCGTTTCTCTCGCACACTGAAGCTGGAGTGGAGATTCACAGTTTTAAAGTCTCCTGCAACCCACACAGACCTCCAAATTCACGAAAAAAGACTATCACACTTATAGTGATATCACACTCATATCACACACTTTAGTGCGACCAAATACAGACAAAATTCATTCTTTGTAAGAGCATCTAACTTCGTAAACAACCTGGAAGACTTCCCGGAATTCGATTTATTTAACTCTTCTACGAACTCGATTAGATTGCGCATATGCGGGAACTGGTTTGGTGTGGATCTCTGACTGTCTCATCCCTGACTGTCTCCTGGTTAACAATTTTCAGCATTACTTAAAGCCTACCTACTACCTTCTTACCAATCTCCTAACATAATTAAGTGTACATATTGAAACCATATGCGAAAACTGTTAAATGGTGTTTCGAAACCCATAAATATCAGTAATAATATCGACATAAACACTGTATGTTTTCCTAATAAAATAAATAAAAATAGTGGATTATGCGAAAGATATCGTGGGGATAAATACCATACATACATGTACTTCATCAGTCAAACCATACACCATCCTTATTTGTCTGATACTTCATAGCACAAAGGTACAATATGCCAGTTTATTTCCCTACGGCAGTGTTTTTGAGTCTTGTCCTAGATATATTTTTTTCATATGGTTCCCTTCAATATGTTCCCTTCAATATTGAGTATATTGAAAAACGTAGCCGGGAGACAATATTATCTTCAGCCCCAGCAGCGGGCTTTTGGGCTCAGAATCTCTGGAGTAGACACGGGACTCGCGATTCGTCATTGTTACGCAATTTGTATATTTTTGTACTTAGAGTTGTAGGGAAACCCCCGACACACATGTATGTTGTAATTAGTATAAACTTAAAGCTGATATAGTAAGTGTCCTCTCTGCAATAACAAAAGTATAATATACTCGTATGTGTATATATTCCCCGCGTATATCTAAATCCATGCAGAATGAACATCGGAGTTTCGAAAGGGAAAAGTACTAAACACATTTTATATTCCTACTGTACAGGGCCCATTACTTTTATTCAACTTTATGTGAGTTGAGGAAAACTTTTTATGTTTATTAGTGTCCTCCCACGTATTTTATTGTCTTAGATCGTGGTGTGTTCGTGAACGTCTAGTTTCGTTTAGAACCCTTTTCCTGCTGAAAATAAAAAGCAGCGTATTTTTTTTTCTGTTTAAAAAATATTTTAAAATTGTAATTTATTTTTAACAAACACTGTTTATTCCACTTTTTTTATGACGGTATAACCCTACCGGTTTCAAGGCTTTCACCTCATCTTCAGGGGAGTACAAACAAGTCTTGTTTGTGCTCCCCTGAAGATGAGGTGAAAGCCTTGAAACCGGTAGGGTTATACCGTCATAAAAAAAGTGGAATAAACAGTGTTTGTTAAAAATAAATTACAATGTCTTTAAACCTCCACAACGTTAATGCCTTAACTATAAACAACAAAATATTTTAAAACATAAAAAAATTGACACTATCTGCGTTGTGCGACAAATTAAAGTTGCGTTAAATAAGTATATATGTTACATACATACATACATAGTTTCCCGCCATTTCCCTGTCGGGGTAGGCAAAGAGGACAGAGCGCCAGAAACACATCATTCTCTTACAAATCCTACAATTTCTCTGAATTTACGTTTCCTAATTTCAAAATGTGATTCGCTTAATCCAGTTATGTTTTCCTTGATCTTCCTCTACCACCGCCTTCAATGTTATTTGTTTTGTTAATATTTCTTAATTTATTTGTTCTGCAGGGCCAAACCATATGTGCGTATATCCTTCTAATAACTTCGTCCCGTTTCTGTCATACACTGTCACTATCAGCCTATGTATGGTATACTCTCAGTATGCTAAATTTCACTCATATGATCCAACTTGACTTTTCTTTTACTTTCCTCTACCCCGCCTATTACTCAAATTTGCGCTGTAACATATATAAGTTTTTTATATCATAATATTTCTTTATTCATTACGAGTAGTTTTACATATATGCTCATTACATTAGTTTTACATACATGCTCATTACATTAGTTTTACATATATGCTCGTTAAATTAGTTTTACATATATGCTCATTAAATTAGTTTTACATATAGCATATCCTCATTACATTAGTTTTACATATACGCTCATTACATTAGTTTTACATATATGCTCATTACATTAGTTTTACATATTATATATGCTCATTAAATTAGTTTTACATATAGCATATGCTCATTACATTAGTTTTACATATATGCTCAAACAATGCTATTACATTAGTTTTACATATATCATATGCTCATTACATTAGTTTTACATACATGCTCCTTACATTAGTTTTACATATATACTCAAACCATCTCAGAACGACCTTCTTTATCTTAGTCGACACATCGGCCTTAAGTTTATACTCAATACTCATTCCTAATCACTTCGTTCTGTATTCTGTCACACAATATCACTACGCATTCTTTAAGTGCACGCATTTCTACAGCGTTTATTTCACTCCCACACATCAAACTGGATACTTAAATACTGTTGTGGACTATCGCCTTAGCAGATTCTGTGACCGGCGTGTTCGAGTATATATGTTTATGGACTCTTTTGACTTTGTTTCCCATCGCTTCACTCCGTTGAATACCTCTCATCATCTGAAAAAGATCCTACTTTAAGTTAAGAAACGTTGCTCAAATCTTTCATCTTTCATTGTTCCTCTATACATCGCGTTTACTTTCCTTTTGCACTTCTCTATCACCATGACTTTGATTTCTGCAATATTCATTCTCGGACCCCTCTCTTCACACCTCCCATTCTCGGACCCCTCTCTTCACACCTCCCATTCTCGGAGCCCTCTCTTCACACCTCCCATTCTCGGACCGCTCTCTTCACACCTCCCATTCTCGGACCCCTCTCTTCACACCTCCCATTCTCGGACCCCTCTCTTCACACCTCCCATTCTCGGACCCCTCTCTTCACACCTCCCATTCTCGGAGCCCTCTCTTCCCACCTCCCATTCTCGGGCCGCTCTCTTCACACCTCCCATTCAATTAGAACTGATACGGCTCAATTAGTTAGTACCTTTAAAGGCTAACTTCAGATGGTCGCGCGTGAACGCGCGTTGCACAAATCGCTAGAATACGCGCGTAAAATGATTCATAATGCTCATATACAATTGTTTTTATGATCGCGCGACGAAACAACGCGCAAAGTCCCGCGACCATATAATCAATTGTATAATATATGAGCATTTTGAATCTTTTTACGCGCGTATTCCAGCGATTTGTGCAACGCGCGTTCACACGCGACCATCTGAACTTAACCTTAATCTAAAGCTCCGTACTACTCAAATATTCTCAGTCAGTACTATACTTGAAAAAATGTAGGATGGTCCCTGTGACATTTTAAATGTCATGTCTCAAAGGGATGGGGTAAAATCGTTTTTTTTTTACAAATCGATCGTTTTTTTATAAATCGAAAAATTGTTTTTCGTTTAAATTCCTAAATTTCATTATACTGACTTTCTAATGTATTGTATGATTTGTATCTATCTTTAAGTAGGCAAAGATCCACTATGAATTAATACTAATTACGAACATTTCATTTTAGGTATAAAAAATACGAAAATCCAATTATCTTATACCGCATACCTAGCCAATGCAGACTAACGTAGTGACTTTTGACAAACGTCACCAAATATTATTTGATTTTAACAAACTGACACATTTTCGCTAATTTGTAACAAGATATATTAATTTGTCATTATTGTTAGTTTTATGTAATGTACAAGTATTTACCTAAATAACTTGCTATTTATTAGAATCGAGGCTTATATTAAAGTTGTTAAAATAATTAAAATAACTGGACGTCGTTACAAGGTTTTATTGGGGCAAATTTGTGAACAGTCACAAGGACCATGCTACATTTTCTCAAGCATAATGACACTAATTGACTAAACTTAGATTAAGCGCGCTTTTTACCCGCGTTATTTAACCACGTGGCGTGTTGTGCATCATAATAACCAATCAATTAAGAATAATTTGTCATACATAAGGCAGACATACTTATCTCACTTTTTTCATGGGCGCCGTGTCCCAGTGGTACGCGTCTGCTTCGCATTCAGGCATCCTGAGGTCAATTCTCACTTGTTCCCGTACTGAATTCACTTCCAGGTTTTTTAACAAAATTTCTTTATTTTGTTTTCATTATTTTAAGTGCATGGTTAGTACATCTGACTTATTGCTATAGAGCAATTTCTTTTAACCAACCAGCTCATCTTGGATATGTTAAACTGTTAATCCGTAACAGATTTTACAAAAAATATCTTAAATTATTACTGTCCTGGCGTTTACTGCATCCTTGCATTCATTATTTGATTGCTCTTAGGATTACTGGTATTACGAAAAAGCGGTACACAATTTCCCAAATATTATTTTATTTTAAATTGATCTATATGTTACATCCTTATTTAAATGGATCTATATGTTACATCCTTATTTAAATGGATCTATATGTTACATCCTTATTTAAATGGATCTATATGTTACATCTCTATTTAAATGGATCTATATGTTACATCCTTATTTAAATGGATCTATATGTTACATCCTTATTTAAATGGATCTATATGTTACATCCTTATTTAAATGGATCTATATGTTACATCCTTATTTAAATGGATCTATATGTTACATCCTTATTTAAATGGATCTATATGTTACATCCTTATTTAAATGGATCTATATATTACATCCTTATTTAAATGGATCTATATGTTACATCCTTATTTAAATGGATCTATATGTTACATCCTTATTTAAATGGATCTATATGTTACATCCTTATTTAAATGGATCTATATGTTACATCCTTATTTAAATGGATCTATATGTTACATCCTTATTTAAATAGATCTATATGTTACATCCTTATTTAAATGGATCTATATGTTACATCCTTATTTAAATGGATCTATATGTTACATCCTTATTTAAATGGATTTATATGTTACATCCTTATTTAAATAGATCTATATGTTACATCCTTATTTAAAATCATCACAAGTAGACACGTTGAATTTTGTATCTTACAAGAAATAAAATCTTCATTATTTCAATTCGTATACATTTTTCTAAGAATATATATGACCGAAGTCACAGGTATTCGTATACTACTAGACGGGAAAATCCCGTGTTATTCGAAGGGGGGTTCCCACACGGTCGAGAACCCCTAACATTTTATCATAAAGGAAAGAATGAAACAGACTCGAGTATTTAAATAAATCTTCAATTTACCGAAAAGATAAAATAACTTCTATCATCAACAGGTTTGCGAGGAACACCTAGTTGCGGTGATATATAACATGTCAGGTACTCCAAGACGGGACAGGACAAAGCGACGTTACACCCTCGAGAACAGGGAAACGGTGAGAGGAAAATGGGAGCGGGAACATTGACAGCGCGGGTCTTAATTTGATTGATAATTTAAAGGTGAGCTTCGCGTCCTTTGTGAGGGCTGAAAGTTTCCAAGGAGGTCCTCGGGGATGAAAGGAGAGACGCCGGCTGCCGGCACCTGGCGGCTTTCGTGAAGAGCCCGTCAGTTCCGTCTGACAGACGGTGACAGGCGGTGGAAAGAGGATTCTCGCTCTTTCAAAGTCTGACATCCGGAGCTGCTCTGAATCTACTTCAGATGTGTCCCTCTTATTTGGCAAACCCTACCACAACCCCCTTTTTTCCGCTTCTACCCTCCGCCAACCCTTTGACATCGGTACACTTTCAATCAATTTTACAACCATACTAATATATCAACCCCTTAAACATTCGATACTCCGAATGTACCGAGGTATATCAAAAGAATTAAAAAAATTATATAAATACCTTTTTATTTACGTTACTAGCTGTACCCGGCCACGCGTTGCCGTGGTTCAGTCTGGTTAAATGGAAAAGAAAGAATAGAGAAAGCACACGTTTCTAATATGTTTAATTTCACAATGCTTGTGGTTATACAATATTTTTAATGTCTTTCAGCCACTCTCAGTCTGTCGCGTTCATCGCCGTGCTCGCAAATGATCGCGTCCCTCCAAGAGGTCAATTCACGATATGATTTGAATTCAAATGAAAGATCGATTGCACTGAAAAAGAACAAAGAAAGTTAGAATAAAAACATATAAAATTGCGAAATATTAAAAAAAGTAACTGAATAATATTGTTAAGTTCGTAGACGTCGTTGTTCTTGGCGGCAAGAATAGCTCGTTCACTCAGCCAATCGTGATTCTTATAATTGATTTGAATATTGGGAAATACTTTTTCAACCAATTCTTCTTTTTTGACATCACTAAATTGAAGAAGTTATGAGACAATGAAATTCGTCCTGTGATCATATCAACCGGCACCTTTCCGTTCCCAATTTCCAGCAATTGATGTGAGAATATCTCAGCTGATCGATCGTTTTGCAGCTGGACACACATATTTATAGTTAATTTCAACGTATTTACGTGTCGACATAAAGTAGAGTATTTCAGGCAACATATAAAATTGCAAAACATAAAAGAAATTAATTTAATGTTAAGGGAAGACAGAGAGATAATTGTAACTAATTAAAGGTTAAGGGAAGATAAATAGATAATTGGAACTAATTAAAAAAAAATCTCCATTTCTACATACGATTTGATAGATTTTGAAAAATACATAGAGATAAAATTAAATTCTATATAAAAAAGATACTTTTGATATTCCTACTGACCTCTTTCAGCCACAATCAGCCTGTCGCGTACATTCTGTTGAGAACGAACCAGTTCTGAAGCTGCAGAACGCGATCGCCGTGCTCGCAACCGTGCATTCTCAAGTCTGGCTACACGTCGTTCTGCTGCTTCCTCGACATTTTGATTAGCTAAAGCAGATCGATTGCACTGAAAAGAAGAAAGAAAGTTATATCAAAAACATATAAAATTGTGAAAAATTAAAAATTAGTGAAATTGTGAATCATTAAGTTATGAGACAATGAAATTCGTCCTGAGGTCATATCAACCTGCACCTTTCCGTTCCCAATTTCCAGCAATTTATATGAGAATATCTCAGCTGATCGATCGTTTTGCAGCTGGACACGCATTTGTCAAATAGTAGTATTGTTAAGGAAATATTTGTCAAATAGGAGTATTGTTAAGCAAAGAAAGAGATTATTGGAATTAACTAAATGTTAAGGAAACACATTGCAAACTACGCACGAATTTAATTTGGATGTGACATGTTTGGACTCGTCATTAATGAACAATATATATCGATTTTAATAAATAACAAGTTATTTAGGTAAATACATTACAAAAAACTAACAATAATGACAAATTAATACATATTGTTACAAATTAGCAAAAAATTTGCAGTTTGTCAAAAATTTACATACCAACATCACGTTGTCTCTCTGAAGCAAATTATCTCGTCACTCCAAGAGGTCAATTCACGATATGATTTGAATTCAAACGAAAATCAATCAACACAATTCAATTTCACCGCTAATTGAACAGAAAAATGAAAAAATAAGTTTAAAAAACTAAGTGAAACAGCTATTCTTAGAGGTACTTGTCAACTACGCACCTTACGAAATGAAAATGACGGATAAATTAGCGCAGATGGCGCCATATTAAAAAAAATTACGTATTTGAAAATTTTATATTTAAAGATTTCATATTTGTTATTAAATATTTAATTATTTAATATTTAATTATTTAATATTTATTATTTAATATTCAAAATCAAAATGGAACTGTCAAAATTTCAAAGCAATCCGTGAATAACTTTCAGAGGTTTTTAATTAACGATCATTTACATTTTTATTTATATAGATATTTTATATGTTATTTAATATTAATTCTTAATTAATTATTTAATATTAATTCTGAAACGTCGAAAATGCAATGTGACATAACTGTCAAGTTTAGTTCGTCTGTGTCGCTGCAGGAGGCGCAAACGTTATTTTTTCTGATTTTAAACTTTTTTAAATACACCTGTATATAAATAAAAATATATAATCATTTTGGTATACGAATGCAACCTTTTGTCAAAATTTCAAAGCGATCGGTGAAGAACTTTCGGAGACTAGAGATTTTTAATATACGAACATTTACATTTTTATTTATATAGATTTCTACTCATTGACCGGAAGTTTTCTTTATCATTATCACCATTACGCAATGCCCCTATTGGGGTAGACAGATAAATCAGATTTTCACTTCATTACTTCCTGACACACGTCTTTCGCTTCTGCCAAGTCCATACTCTTTGTCATGAATAATATCCTATTATGAAATCTTTTCACTGTTTCCTCTTATAGAATTGTATTGATTTGTTCCGGCCACATTTTTCGAGATCTTCCTTACTTTATCAAGGTTACATTATTTACAATAAACGCAATGTGATTATAATTATCATTAATAATTTCATAAATTTCTCATATTTCTAGGATAATGACCTCGTAACCTAATTGGTAAGACGCTAGTCTTCCATCCGGGGGTAGGGAGTTTAATTTCTAAAATGGTAAAAAAAGGTTATCAATCTGGTAACAATAATTACACACTCTAGAAACATATGTTACGAGTATAACTTACCTACTCCTGTGGTTCTAAACATGAAGACTCGATTACTGAGGCTGAAGACAATGTTGTTTCCCAGCCATGCTCTTAAACATGTCCAAATTGATACTTTTAAGGAGTACGAAAAGCGTAAGTATACGCATCGAGGTTCAAATTTCTAAATCAGTGCATCGAAGTGAACATCTGGTAAACACATATTTACCAAGAATCTCTCCGCTGCTCGCCGAGGTCATCCCATGCCTCCCTCAGACCCCAGTCACTAACCCAAATGTTTACCTTAAAAGCGTGTATCTCGGTACCAGTTCGAACAGAATTCAGTTGTATTTGTGCTCCCTGATGATGAGGGGAAACCGGTAGGGTTATACCGTTACAAAAAGTGGAATAAACAGTGATTGATAAAACAAATTACGATGTCTTTAAACCTCCACAACGTTAATGCCTTAACTATAAATAATATATAATTCTCATTTTAGTTCTAATCTCTTTAACAATCTCCTTTCACTCTTTCCAGACAGCCTTTCCCTTGTAGGAACTACGGTCGTCCCTGAATATTGTCAACACGCATGGTCAACGACCGACGAAACGACCTTCGGATATGTCCAAAGGTCGCATACCAAAACATTGAAATTGTTTACCCGCAAATACTATTTACGATACATTCCACAGTAGAAAGAGAACGCATCACGCTGTCTCGCCGTTTTCGCCAACAAATTGTCTACCCACAATATTATTCACGACGTCTGCAATATTTCAACCGACCATCTCTGCACGCACAGGAGTGAGATAAAAATATATTGCGGGCGCACTCCCGCGCCCATTCTGAAATGTATAAATACCTACTTACCGATAAATAAAGCATCATTAATCACTATTTATTATTCATCGATTCATTCACTCTCTGCTTCCGCATTGCTAATTGACGTATTTTATTTAAATACCAAACAATCAAAATCATCATCGCGTCCTTCAAGGACATTCGCTAAACCCTCATACTCTTATATTATCAATGTTTTTTTAATGCTCCTCTTCAAACATCAAGGTGGGCACTATCATAACTCTCCGCACAAACATCAAGGTGGGCACTATCATAACTCTCCGCACAAACATCAAGGTGGGCACTATCATAACTCTCCGCACAAACATCAAGGTGGGCACTATCATAACTCTCCGCACAAACATCAAGGTGGGCACTATCATAACTCTCCGCACTAACATTTTTGAAGGTTTTTATTTTTTGACTGTCAATTTACCGACAGTCACAATTGCGCTCTTGGCATAGTTTTCTATTGCAAAATACCACTCAATATCATTCTTCAACTCAATAACTAAATTTCCTTTTAGATTTGAAGGGAATTAAAATAAGATAAACAATATCATACCAGTTATAATAATAGTAATGTATAAAGGCTGAAATGAAATATGAAGACCCACTTATTATTTCCTCTGATTAAATATTAAATGATTTCCCCAATTCGGCCTAATCCCATTATTATACCCACCCTTACTCCTGCCTCAGCCATCCCTCTCCTCTCTGCCCTCTCCTACATCCTCATCCGATTTTATTAAAGGCCCATCCCTTATAGGGCTACTCTATTTTGCAGGGATCGATAACATTCACGCCTTAAGATTTACTTCCAAAATATTCCAGTCTAGTTCTCACTCTAGACCTCTTTATCATATACTATATCTGATTGATTGCCCCCACATTCATACATCTTCTATTATTCATACTTCCCAATTTGCTTTCTTTCAAAATCTAGCCCATTTGGTCACGTTTTCCTCGGTCTACCTTTTCCACGCACACCTTGCGCTTCTTACTCACTTTGACATTATTTCATCATGCATTCTCTCCACATTTCATCATGCATTCTCTCCACATTTCATCATGCATTCTCTCCACATTTCATCATGCATTCTCTCCACATTTCATCATGCATTCTCTCCACATTTCATCATGCATTCTCTCCACATTCCCAAACAATTTTAAAGCTCCTTTCGTCATCTTACTTAAAACATCAATTTAATCCATGCATTCATTTCTGATGTGTTCGTTCCACATCTTTTAAGCATTGACACTCCACAAATATTCCTTAGTTCCTACGATAGCTTATCAACTACGATAGCTTATCAACTACGATAGGCTATCAACTACGATAGGCTATCAACTACAATAGGTAATGATGTTATATTTTCCCAAATATATTGAAGAAGTGGAATAAAGTTTATTTATTTTTTTATTATATATTATACAACCTACGAAAGTACGATCATATAACTTCATACCAGAAGGCATTGAACTGGTTGAATGTTAGAAATAGACGCCAAATTAATATACTGTCTCTATTGTATAATATCCTTAACTGTCCCGCCACCCCCTCTTATATCGCCGAAATTTTTCAGCGTCTTTCCAATTATGGATTAGCGCTACGCTCAAACAGATATTGTCTATTGGCCTTTCCAGTTCATCGCTCCTCTTTTTTTACGTCGTCCTTTATTGTCCATGCAGTGAGACTCTGGAATCAGTTACAAACCCATATAAGACTCGCTCCGTCCTTGGCATGCTTTAAGGAGTAACTGAAAAAACTCTTAATTTCTAGTCAGTAAAATAACGTGTTTCATTCCCGATTTTTCTTTTCCTTTCCTCTCCACCATCCCTTCCTTTCCTTTTGATTGATGATATCTCACTTTATATGAAAAAGAATATTTGGGTGACTGTCCTTCTTTGTGGGGTTCGTGGGCATATGCTCACACATGTGTTTATGGATTTCTTGGGGATGGATAGTCATTTGAATGATTTATGCGACCACGTAACTTGCTTCATTTAGTTTTGTCTGGTTGGCTGGAAGAGAGAAAGAGGCCTGACAATAAGCCAGCCAGATTGTGTTTGCAATAAAAGTGTTAAATAAATAAATAAATATACAAACGTCCATAACGTCTCGTGAACAACCGGTCCCCGTGCCCTGTGCCACTTCACTGTACGCGCCGTACCACGCGCGAGCCCGGGTGGGGCCGAGCTGTCCGGTTTAATAACGAGGATTATAATTAACTTGTGTAGCTATTAAAGCAAGAGGATCGAGTCTTGTACAATACTTATATTTACTTACTCGTGTTATGTTATATGGCCCGACCCGCGGATATCATATTAAATATCATACTTTAGTCGGGCCGTTACAGGGGTTAATCTGCCACTGTGCGCCATACGCCACTAACTCAACTTAATTGGGCCGGTTCAGCAAACCCTAATTCTATATGTTTTAGAAAATAAGGAAAATTTAAGGAATCAAATAAAGATAAAGGGAATTAATTATCTACTCACAGAGTTATCTACTCCCCAGACTAGCGCACAACCACGAATTTTTTTTCCGAGTGTGGTCCTTACACAGGTTGTCCTCTTCAGCCACAGTGTATGGGGTTAGTTTGAGCTGTGCCTGCATGCCTCAGGAATTGCATACATTAGACAGAAAGACATGCAGCGCACAATAGATTTTTTTGTGGAATATTGATGGATAAATTTGAAGAATGTAACGTGTTTCAATCCTGATTTAGCTTTCGTCTCTTCCTTTTTCCTATGTTCAATGATATCTCACTCTTATTTTTACTATTTATACCAGGGCTGTGGAGTCGGATGAAAATTTACCGACTCCGGCTTTATTTTATACTCCGACTCCGACTCCAACCCTTGACTCTGACTTCAATTTTTATTTTATTTTATAATTTACTGCGTCTACCTAATGTATTTATATTGACTTATTAATAATGGATACAGGTATAAATAAAAAATTAATTATATTCGTACACAAATGAAACAATTTAATAAAAAAATATATAAACAATACGCATTTAGCAATATCTTCACACTAAAATAATATTAAAAATATAGATTAATATTTAAAAAAAGAATTAAATAAAACTTTTAAAATAATTAGAAAAACAACACAGGTAGGTATTGAAAAAAATAAGAAAACACTTTAAAATAAAATAAAAATGTTGCTTCATTTGTTTTCATACGTTAACTAAATCTTATTAATATTGTTTATTATTATTTTGATTCAATATTGAATAGGACACAAGATAAGATTTTTGAAAGTAAATATACTTTATATAAATCTTATTTCCTATTCGTGGTCTAAATGAAATTAGCGTGAAACTATGAGAGGTTAACTGGTTAACACATACCGTAACGTTATTCATTAAAGAAAATGTTAAAATAATTAAACGGAGTCGGAGTCGGTCGATTTTTTCCGACTCCGACTCGACTCCGCCTAAAATGTTCCGACTCCACGACTCCGGCTCCGACTCCGACTCCGACTCCACAGCCCTGATTTATACTATCAATATATTTTGTACAGGGGAATAATGATTTGAATGTTTTTTTTTGCGATCATATAACTTCCTTTTTTTACTTTTGTCTGGCTGGTTGTAAGATATTGTCGCCTGCTCAAAAGCTCCACAGATTTTTTTACAGTGCAATGTTAATAAATAAGTAAATGAATTTGTATTTATAGTTTCGGACCATACACTACCACATAAACGCAATCACACGTCCAAAAGCAAAATGTAAAAATTGAACGAAGTGAACATAACTATAAAAGTATGATATCCGTATCAACTGTAAAAGCATGATCTCCGTATCAACTGTAAATGCATGATCTCCGTATCAACTGTAAAAGCATGATCTTCGTATCAACTGATAACCGCAATGAAAAGGGTTCATGCCAAAATATTGTAGGAAATTTTCGGTGACAGAATTACTGCTGGCCTGAAAAAATGGACAGTTGTTAACAACGTGGTTCATTGTCTTGTTCTCCCTGCACTCACAAAAGGGTGACTACTAAACTCCACTTGAACATGTCATATACAGTATGTACCCACTCTACATCTGATGCTATTCAGAGTGCGTCAATTCTTCCGAAGTAGGGAAAATCTAAGCAACTCCAACGTCAGGTCGCCCAAAAATGTATATTTTTACATCGCATGTTCAACGGGACCATCGTGTATCGGAGATCGAACTGAATTTACTCCAGATTAGTTGACGGGAGGCAAGGGGATGAAATGAAGTGGTATCGAGGATGAGTTGCAGAGGTAGATTGATTATTTTGGAGGACAGGAATTAAAATCAGCACTGCAATAACGGAGATCATGGTAATTGGACATGATCAGATACAAAGCAACATTCATATAAATGGGGAACAGCTGAAGCAGATGGGAAAATTTAAGTACGTCAATGTGGGGTTTTCTTATGATGGTGCAATTAATAGGCGGATTAATACTGCTGGTGGTGTATTGCGTTGCCTTAGGAGTTCGGTGATTAGGGAAGTCGAGTTGAGCGAGGGGGAGGGGGGTAAACTGACTGTTATTAAATCTATCCATTGTCCCGTGTTAATGCTGTCATATTGTATATGGATACTTAGCGAAAGGGCGCGTTCAAGAATACGCACTTAGAGGAGAGAAGGAGGTGACGCTAATGAATGAAGAAATACTCAAATCAGAGTCACTTGGCACAAAAACTCCACAGCTGGTTCATAATATGGGTTATTCTGGCTCTCAATGTGAATATTAAATACTAAAATCTTACTCGTGTATAAAACATTTAGAAATAACGATGGGCAATTTACTAAAATGGAGCTCGAACAGTGATACTTAGACTAAGCAAATAAGAAAATGAATTAATTTATTAAGAATAGCTCATCACGTTTTGTCAAAAAAGAATGTATTGTCTGTATTAATTTTTACGATGCAACATTGATTGCAACATATGGATTGGTGGTTTGGGGGGAGACAAGAAGCGTCCAAAACTATAATTGGTGGAGCTGAGAGGGCACTGAAACTAATTATCAAAGTTATTTCGAGAAGTCTTTATCATAACCAAGTGCGCAACTTTTCAAAGTTTTTGGAGTTTTGAGCATAAGGCAAATATATACAATAAAAAGGGTTCTCACATCGCATTTACCAAAGTATGTTAGTAACACTAGTAGAAGGAATATTCTTAATTTAAAAGGGTTCTCACGTCACATTTACCTAACTAGTAACACTAGTTGAAGGGTCACATTTACCAAACTAGTAACACTAGTTGAAGGAATATTCTTAATTCAAAAGGGTTCTCACATCGTATTTACAAAACTAGTAACTTTAGTAGAAGGAATATTCTTAACATAAAAGGGTTCTCACATCACATTTACCAAACTAGTCACACTAGTAGAAGGAATATTCTTAATTTAAAAGGGTTATCACATCACATTTACAAAACTAGTAACTCTAGTAGAAGGAATATTTTTAATTTAAAAGGGTTCTCATATCACATTTATCAAACTAGTAACACTAGTTGAAGGAATATTCTTAATTTAAAAGGGTTCTCACATCACATTTACAAAACTAGTAACACTAGTAGACGGAATATTCTTAATTTAAAAGGGTTCTCACATCACATTTACCAAACTAGTAACACTAGTAGAAGGAATATTCTTAATTTAAAAGGGTTCTCACATCACATTTACCAAACTAGTAACACTAGTAGAAGAAATATTCTTAATTTAAAAGGGTTCTCACATCACATTTACCAAACTAGTAACACTAGTAGAAGGAATATTCTTAATTTAAAAGGGTTCTCACATCACATTTACCAAACTAGTAACACTAGTAGAAGGAATATTCTTAATTTAAAAGGGTTCTCACATCACATTTACCAAACTAGTAACACTAGTAGAAGAAATATTCTTAATTTAAAAGGGTTCTCACATCACATTTACCAAACTAGTAACACTATTTGAAGGAATATTCTTAATTTAAAAGGGTTCTCACATCACATTTACCAAACTAGTAACTCTAGTAGAAGAAATATTCTTAATTTAAAAGGGTTTTCACGTCACATTTACAAAACTAGTAACACTAGTTGAAGGAATATTCTTAATTTAAAAGGGTTCTCACATCACATTTACCAAACTAGTAACACTAGTAGAAGGAATATTCTTAATTTAAAAGGGTTCTCACATCACATTTACCAAACTAGTAACACTAGTAGAAGAAATATTCTTAATTTAAAAGGGTTCTCACATCACATTTACCAAACTAGTAACACTAGTAGAAGGAATATTCTTAATTTAAAAGGGTTCTCACATCACATTTACCAAACTAGTAACACTAGTAGAAGGAATATTCTTAATTTAAAAGGGTTCTCACATCACATTTACCAAACTAGTAACACTAGTAGAAGAAATATTCTTAATTTAAAAGGGTTCTCACATCACATTTACCAAACTAGTAACACTATTTGAAGGAATATTCTTAATTTAAAAGGGTTCTCACATCACATTTACCAAACTAGTAACTCTAGTAGAAGAAATATTCTTAATTTAAAAGGGTTTTCACGTCACATTTACAAAACTAGTAACACTAGTTGAAGGAATATTCTTAATTTAGAGGGTTCTCACATCACATTTACAAAACTAGTAACTCTAGTAGAAGGAATATTCTTAATTTAAAAGGGTTCTCACATCACATTTACAAAACTAGTAACTCTAGTAGAAGAAATATTCTTAATTTAAAAAATTCAGAATATTTCAAATTAATTTAGCTCCTAAGATGTATAACGCGTCGCTAGCTAGAATTGGGAATCGTTTGTTGTTTCAAAGCTCTTAAATCCTCACTAAAGGAATGTATCATTTCTCAGGGCATTGTTGAATCTGAGAGGAATGGACAGAAGAATGTTCTGTAAGTGGTGATCAAAGTGGTCCCGTATTGCGTCCTTTAGATTATTGTTGCACATTCGGAAAGAGATGACATGTGAAGATCTTATTGACTACGGCTGCTTATAATAAAATATATAATATAATTCTTTATGTTCATGCATCATATACACGTGCCTATATTGAGCGTGATTATTTTGTGTTTGTAACATTTTTATTTCTATGCTGAAAAAAAATGTATTTCATATCCTCGTATTTCTAGAGTAGGTTTTTTTAATGTTCTTTTTAGTAACGAAAGTATTTAATTAACACATGCGATAAGTTCGTTGACGTAAAACTGGAATTCCTAGATGGTCGGTAAGCAAATCCAATTACGCAGCATGAATGGACGGAGAATATATTTTTATATGATTACTAGCTGTACCCGGTCACGCGTTGCTGTGGCTCAGTCTGGTTAAATGGAAAAGAAAGAAAAGAGAAAGCACACGTTTCTAATATGTTCAATTTCATTATGCTTGTGGTTATACAATATTTTTGACGTCTTTCAGCCACTATCAGCAGAACGCGATCGTCGTGCTCGCAACCGTGCATCCTCAAGTCTGGCTGTACGTCGCTCTGCTGCTTCCCCGACATTTTGATGAACTAAAGCAGATCGATTGCACTGAAAAAGAAGAAACAAAGTTAGAACAAAAACATATAAAATAGCGAAACATTAAAAAAAAGAACTGAATAATATTGTTAAGTTCGTAGACGTGCTTAAAACCGAAGGGTAGATCAGATTTACTCTCGTAAGCCCCCAGGGCAGCCACTAAGGGATTTCTGTGATTTTGTTATTGTATATTTCCTTAAAAATAATTAAAATGAATTACAAAATGAATTTGGAGGTAATACAATAGATGTTTTGTCGGATCCGGAAGACAGGTGCCATGTTCATGAAGAAAGCAAGAGAAAAAGCAGCTGGAGGACTGGATTGTTCTTCGATGGAATTCAATGGCCGCGTTGTCGCTGGTCAAAACCAGGTGACAAGGTCTTGTGCAGGCGACGGGTCCCTGAGCTGTACAGGATAAGGGAATGAAGAACCAGCTCCCATATATCGTGAAACCTCCGATTATCATTGACTTACATCACACAAATTACAATTATTTATGTCTTCATAGACGTACCATGTTTTGCCATTTTTCCATTATAGTGCTACTCGTGCCTACCTTGTGTATCGAAACCCGTGTTTTATTTATTTTTTATTTTTTGTTTTCTGCATTTTATTTATAAAGTGTGTTTGACTTCACTTCTTTTTCTGATTTAGCTAACAAACGGTATATATGTAGTATACCCTTTCACTCAGTGATATTGTCCGACTGGTTGAAACAGATGATTTTTTAAAGTTGATAAAATATGATAAGTTAAATAAATCGATAAAGAAACATTACAGTACCCGGCGGTAAGTAATACACGTCGAGCTTAAGAAAGAGACTGTCGGACATAATCGGCGAACTTCGGCTGTGTAGAGCGTCGTCTCTGTCATTCATGCACGTATTCCGTCGCGATTTGTCAGTCAAAAGGTTTAATAGCTCTTTCTAGATACCGGACTGTTAGTGCATCGTGCGACAAAGACGATGCTCTACAAAGCCGAAGTTAGCCAATTATGGCCGACAGTCTCTTTCTTAAGCCCGATGTGTATTACTTACCGCTGGGTACTGTAATGTTTCTTTATCGATTTATTTAACTTATCAATTTTATCAACTTTAAAAAAACCATCTGTTTCAACCAGTCGGACAATATCACTGAGTGAAAGGGTATACTACATATATACCGTTTGTTAGATAAATCAGAAAAAGAAGTGAAGTCAAACACACTTTATAAATAAAATGCAGAAAACAAAAAATAATAAAACTTGGGTTTCGATACACAAGGTAGGCACGAGTAGCACTATAATTGTAAAATGGCAAAACATGGTAGGTCTATAAAGACATAAATAATTGTACTTTATATGAACTTATTTGAAATAAAATAATTGACAATGGAATTTGCCCAAAAATATTTTGTATATTTAACTGGAAAAAGTAATGATTAATTCTTAATCAACATTTCAAATAATCCAAAAAGTCTTGTGTGAGTTTGGATCAAATAAACATTTTAATGAAAATAAAAACTACTTACTACGAAACTTGTTATGTTATTTTAAATAACGAATATGAAATATGATCGATTAACAGGAAACTTCAAAGCGACAAAATAAATTGAATATAAGGAAACGCCCGTCAGTACTCGCGTAGCTTTATAGCTTACTCGTAGCACACACCATACGCTCGGCTACGCAACACGCTTTTCATTTCCGATCTTTCAAGTTGTACGAGTGCACTGTGGGACGGATCGAAATACTATAGCGAGTGGACATATTATTGCACGATTATATTTCATATATTTCTAATTTTATTGAGTTCAAAGGGATAAAGTTATAAAGGCATTACATAAAACTGTTAAAAACCTAGGAGTGCAAATAGATAACACTCTCACGTGGCGAGATCAAATAAATTAGGTATGCCGAAGGATCTTCTTCAGCCTTCATTCCCTTAAAGTGTTGCAAAGATTCCTGCCTACAAAAACCACAATCTCCGCTCTTTCCTATTCTGAACTATGCGGACGTATGTTATTTGGATGTTACAGAGGAACAGCTTGACAAATTACAGCGTCTTCAAAATGTTTGTCTAAGATTTATTTTCAACCTACGAAAGTACGATCATATAACTTCATACCAGAAGGGATTGAACTGGTTGAATGTTAGAAATAAACGCTTTATTCACAAACTGTCTCTATTATATAATATTCTTAACTGTCCCACCGCCCCCTCTTATCTCGCCGAAAATTTTCAGCGTCTTTCCAATCATGGATTAGCGCTACGCTCAAACAGAGATTGTTTATTGGCATTTCCAGTTCACCGCTCCTCTTTTTTTAAGGTCGTCCTTTACTGTCCATGCAGTGAAACTCTGGAATCAGTTACAAACCAATATAAGACTCGCTCCGTCCTTGTCATGCTTTAAGAAGCAACTGAAAAAACTCTTAATTTCTAGTCAGTAAAATAACGTGTTTCATTCCCGATTTTTCTTTTCCTTTCCTCTCCACCATCCCTTCCTTTCCTTTTGATTGATGATATCTCACTTTATATGAAAAATAATGTTCGGGTGATTGCCCGTCTTTGTGGAGTTCGTGGGCATGTGCTCACGTATGTGTTTATGGATTTCGTGGGGACGGATAGTCATTTGAATGATTTATGCAACCATGTAACTTGCTTCATTTACGTTTGTCTGGTTAGTTGAAAGAGATTGCCGCCTGGCAATAAGCCCGCCAGACTGTATTTGCAATAAAAGTGTTAAATAAACAATAATAAAATAATAAAGTTAGTTATGATGCGAGGAGAGAATGTGACATCCGTCAACTGATATTGCAGGGCAGAAGTGTAAGAAGAAAACAAATATCCAGGTTGAAGAACTTACACTCTCAGAAGTGGTTTTGCTGTGGTGCACTATCTTTATTCAGGGCCTACAAAAATCAAGATAGTCATACAATCGATAGTCATAGATCGATCGCCATACAGGTAAAAACCTAGTTTACTAAGGTCACGACAAATGATGGACCAAAAACGAGATATAGTATGTATATAATTTGAGTGTCCACTAGATACAAGTCTGTCATATTTTTACTCACATTATGTAAACTTGTCATGTAAATAAAATAATTAAACACAGCTAATGATAGCGGTCGCAATGGACTCACAAGAATATCTAAAAAAATCAGTAGATTAAATAACTAATTCTAAATCATTACAAATCTTTCCCGACTCGGGACGAAAAGTATGCCTACGTATTGTTGAGCTCACTTTAGAGCGACTACAACACTCGCCCCTGTGGGGTAACTTTTCCCTATGCGTATTATGCAATTGTTCGAGGGAATACGCACAGATCGTTACTATTAAAATGTAGTGAACAGGATGCTCTGCTTTTATGAAACTCGATAAAGAAATAAACGTACCAAGTATTGTAGTTTCAATAAACATCACATGGTGAGTTATGGATTTTTAAATTTAAGGATACTTATTATGGATATGTTTATCTGTGAGTGTAAGGATACTTATTATGGATGTGTTTCTCTGTGAGTGTAAGGATACTTATTATGGGATATGTTTATCTGTGAATGTAAGGATACTTATTATGGATATGTTTATCTGTGAGTGTAAGGATACTATTTATGGATATGTTTATCTGTGAGTGTAAGGATACTTATTATGGATGTGTTTCTCTGTGAGTGTAAGGATACTTATTATGGGATATGTTTATCTGTGAATGTAAGGATACTTATTATGGATATGTTTATCTGTGAGTGTAAGGATACTATTTATGGATATGTTTATCTGTGAGTGTAAGGATACTTATTATGGAAATGTTTATCTGTGAGTGTAAGGATACTTATTATGGATATGCTTATATTATGTGAGTGTAATGATACTTATTATGGACATGTTTCTCTATGAGTGTAAGGCTACTTATTATGGATATGTTTATTTGTGAGTATTATGATGCTTATTATGGATATGTTTATCTGTTAGTGTAAGGATACTTACTATGGATATGTTTATCTGTGAGTGTAAGGATACTTACTATGGATATGTTTATATGTGAATGTAAGGATACTAATTATGGATATGTTTTTTTGTACTTATTATGAATATGTTTCTCTGTGAGTGTGAGGATATTTATTATGGATATGTTTATATGTGAGTGTAAGGATACTAATTATGGATATGTTTTTTTGTGAGTATAAGGATACTTATTATAAATATGTTTAACTGTGAGTGTAAGGATACTTATTATGGATATGTTTATCTGTGAGTGTAAGGATACTTACTATGGATATTATTCTGTGAGTGTAAGTATACTTATAATGGATATGTTTATCTGTGAGTGAAAGGATACTTACTATGGATATGTTTGTCTGTGAGTGTAACGATACTTATTATAGATGTGTTTCTCTGTGAGTGTAAGGATACTTATTATGGATGTGTTTATCTGTGAGTGTAAGGATACTTATTATTGATGTGTTTATCTGTGAGTGTAAGGATACTTATTATGGATATGGATAAGGATATTTATTTTATTTTTCTTTTCTAAAAATACTTTTCTGATGTTTTATTTTAAAACTTATATTTTTATACTACAGTGACTAGAATAAAGACTTTTATTATTGTTATTTAATGCAAATATAATTGGCAACATTATGTTTAGTCGTGGTTACATATACTCATACATGCTTGATACAAAACACGAGACATCTACTCTTAAGAGTAAGCTATATACTCACATTTTGATGATAAAAATTTACAGTTTTCTGCAAAAGTACTGGCAAACTGCTGGGTTACTTGAATTTCAGCTCTTAAGCCACTTTATAAGCACATTTACTGCGACGCGAGTCATTTACCTTCTCCGGTGACATCAGACCTTAAGTCCGTTACCATTACATCTCTATATTCGGTATACTCGTACTTTCTGTATCGCATAGATATTAAATATAAGATCTCAAGTATGAAATAGAGTACACGCAGATCTTAAACATCGACATACCTATGTACTCGTAACACTTTTATCATATACCGTGACTTTACTATACTCGTACAGATACAGTCCACTGTGCGGCTCGGCGGTGTCAAAAGGTCCGAGAAACGTTCACAAATAAGTGAAAAGTGTG
Source organism: Odontocerum albicorne (assembly GCA_949825065.1). Classification (NCBI taxonomy): domain Eukaryota; kingdom Metazoa; phylum Arthropoda; class Insecta; order Trichoptera; family Odontoceridae; genus Odontocerum; species Odontocerum albicorne. The sequence continues at coordinate 46,359,447 of OX463847.1, read as the reverse complement.
TGGAGCCAGGAAAGCCAACTTGGCAATGGAAACCCGTTACACCCGCACCTCACTTAACGGAGCGTTTTATGACGAAGCAATAGCGAAACGAACATTTACTATCAACCGATGTCTTATACAGATATTTTGTTAAAAATCTTGAAATTGATCTAAGATTTTTATAAATATTGATGCGATAGCCAAACCCTACAGTCTGCGAATTTGTACTTAAGAGGCTTGGAAGATTTAACAATAGCTCATTTAAAATTATTAAATACTCGAAATGAGTGTTTCTTTGTAATATTGTCATGTTTTACAATAAAATAAATGTGCAATATATAATGGCATATGTTATATAAGTAGAGATCCAAAAACGAATTGTAATGAGAAAATCAATTATGACAAATCTTACAAAGATATGGACTTGCCGTTCCATACTAACAAGAGTCAAAACATTAAGTCTCTTGTACTCTTGTAAAATGTGGTGTAGGATCTGAGCCGCAGCACCGCAGTCACAACTGGGGGCATCGATATAGCCCCATCTGTGGCGCTCGGCTGCACTTCTGCTGCAGTCTGTTCTAGCATGGTTCAGTGTTGCCCACTCTTTGCGGTCCAGCTCAAAGCCGGCGACCCTCTTAGATGGTTCCACAATTAGCTATTTATTTTTTTGTATCCCCATTTCTCCATTCCTCTATTCAGGCCTATTCGGCCGTGAAATCATTGCTCTCTAAGGCCTGTACTCTAGCCCAGAAAGAAGGAAAGAAACATGATTGATGCCTTCGAGATGTGGTGCTGGAGGTGGATACTTTGTATTGGATAACAATGTGCAAGGTGTTATTTTGAGAGCAAAATATCTTCAAAGGTGCTCTAACAAGATAATGGAACCCACTCATTGGCAGATAAAAAATATTACAAAAAATAAATTACGCTATAATACGAAGTATTTCATTATTATATGATAGAAGGAACTGTGCTTTGACTGAGTGATTTAATATTACAAAAGGGTTAAAGCAAGGATACATTATATAACACTGATTGTTTAAGTAAATGTTTCAGGGGCACGTATCTTCCGTAAATGAAGGTTTCGGTGTACCGAGTACTACACGGGGTCGGGGTAGGTACAAGGTACTCAGGTATATGAGTACACGTGTAGTACACAGGAGCGGGCAGCGGGGGCCGCACTGGGAGTGGAGACCACTCGAACCGGTAGGCCGGGATCAGGTTGGAGTGTAATTAGCGAGATTATTACATTCCCAGTTAAAGGAGCGGAGGACACTGGCGTACCCGATGGACACTTATTTTCATGGTTCGAAAGCAGAGGAAGAATAATTTACAATATTGACGTCGTTGTTCATTCCTTAATGGGTTTCTTTTTTTGTTCTTGAAAATGATAAATCAATACTTAAGCATTAAGTGAAATGTGCCATCATCCTGTCGTGTAGCTTCATGACTTCTATAATAGCCCTTGACGACTCCTCTCCATCCATCCCTGCACGAAGATTAATTGTTAAGGGTAGTCCTGTTGCGTCTCTCATTTGGCCAGTTCAACGCATTGGGACTCTTCCTTTTGAGCGTCGTCCTTCCATACTTCTAGTGACCACAAGCCCCTTCGAACCGTATCCTTGTTCACGATCAAGTTGTCCAAAGAATCTGAGAACTTGTCGTAGACACATTTTCAACCTGTAGTGACTCTCTGTTCTTCGAGAATGGAGGCATTAGTTTGCCTTACCATCCATGAAAAAAATTTTCATCCTTCTTCAAATGTTATACATTTTTTATATTTAATGGTTAATAAAATATATTTTGATATGATATTTAAAAAAAAAATAATATAAAAAGTAATAAAATCGTAGGAGCTGTATTAAAAAGTATTTGGATGTAGAAAAAGTGAAATATTTGTATCAAGATTGGGAAGTATGACCTACCTCTCTGCCTACCTCAGTAACGAAGCGGTGGAATGTTATGTCACATAAATTTATATTTCATTAAGTCTATTAACGAAATCAGGCCATAAACAGATTCCTTCCTCTTCTTCCCAGTATCATATCAGGTCCCCCCAACGTTGACTATCGCCTGAGAGTAGACATCTTTATCCCCGGCAGCCCTAAAAAGATCCCCAACGCTCCTTGTACCAGTCCAATCACGTATATTGCGGAGCCAGGAGATTTGCCTCCTGCCCACATCTCTTCGACCCTCTATTTTGCCTTGGGTAATCAGGTACAGTAATTTGTACTTTTCTCCTCTAAGTACATGACCTAAATAGGACACCTTTTTAATATTAGTGAGCAACTCTTTCCCGTTTCAACTTATACAACTGATAAGATGAAACGGGAAAGTCTCAAAACATAAATTAATAATGTTATTTCATGAATCTTCGAAAATACTATAGTTTCACTTTGTGGTGCCATTTTTTACATAAAAGGAAAAAAATAAGTAAAATAAAAAACTTATTTTATATTTTTGTGTTCACCACAGGTTTAATTTAGGTTAACAACTAGTTTCGAAGACCATCGTCTTCTTCGTCAGGTGAATATAAATTAAGTTGCTAAAATATATTCTGTACAAGTGTAAATAACCTAATATAAAAGAGGTGAGGTAGGGGGAGTGAGTGAAGTGGGGAGAGATGTAGTATAATGGTGAATGGGGCGGGGAAAAATATGTGAAAGTGAATGTGAATCTTTAAGACAGGGGAGGATTTTAAATTCGGAACATATTAAGCAGAGGGTTATTATGAAAATTATGAAAATCCCTTCTTATGAAAATACTTCACTTCCCTACCTCACCTCTTTTATATTAGGTTATTTACACTTGTACAGAATATATTTTAGCAACTTAGTTTATATTCACCTGACGAAGAAGACGGTGGTCTTTGAAACTAGTTGTGAACCTGAATTAAATCTGTGGTGAACACAAAAATATAAAATAAGTTTTTTATTTTACTTATTTTTTTCCTTTTATGTAAAAAATGGCACCACAAAGTGAAACTACAGTCTTTTCGAAGATTCAAGAAATAACATTATTAATTTATGTTTTGAGACTTTCGCGTTTCATCTTCTCAATTGTATAATGTTTTCCAGAATTGTGCACTGCGTGGTTTGGCTAATGTTGGCGACGTTTCTAGAACATTGCAGCTTCAATTTTCTTGTTTGTATTAAAAATGGTAAAGTCGACTACAAATAAACCTTAAAGATGAAAACTGCAACGTTTTCACCACTTCCTTTCTGTCCTTCCTTCCTTCCTGTTCTTTCTTCCTGTCCTTTCTTCCTGTCCTTCCTCCCTGCCCTTCCTTCCTGTCCTTCAACTCAACTTATATGCATGTTTATATGTATTTGTTTTACAATATATTTATTCCATCAATAATGGTGGGTTCGACTCCCGAGCTAGAGCACCCTTGAGGATAGTTTGCTCTCAACAGCGCTATATATGAATGGTTGAAGTAAAATAGGCACCAAGTACCAAAAAAAAAACTAAGTATGCAGTTTCGTTCTATATGTCATATAGAACGAAACTGCATATTTTGTTTTTTTTTTGTACTCAGTGCCTATTTTACTTCAACCATTCATATATTGATTGACATTTTATTATTTTTATTTTTGAAATGTCGGAATCATAAGCCGAACCACTCGGTCAAACACTCCGAAAGATCTTATACAACAAATAATTCATTAGTTTAACTGTAAGACAAATATTTGACCCCTTTTGTGGTTACACCAATGTCAGAACGGTCAGTTGGTTTAGCTGCCATGGTAACTGCCCTCTGGAGGGTGTGGGGGTGCAGGGTGGAGGTCCCAGGGGCCGCCTGCACCCGCACCACTAAGTAAATATTACCACTAAAATCATTTCAGACCCTTATTAAATTCAAACGAATTTCCCCTCTGCTGCGCCCCGCCCGCGCCCCACCCGCGCCCAGCCCGCTAAGTTAAAGAGAAATAAATCGGGTTAAAGTAAACAATGCTCAGGTACCCCTGCTGCTGCCCTCGCTTTACTAAATCTTTCTTTGTGAGATCAGGGCCGGCGCTTTCATCTGCGCAATGTCTGCTTGAGATACTTGATAATCGACTTTAAACAGTTTGATCACGTCACATTTATCAGAAAATCTATCATGATCTGTTGTTTGCATGTATCAACAAGCGACTCAAAAAGCATTATATAAATCTACAGTGACGTAACGTGTTTCCATATTTCCCCATTTTCTTTCATCCTAATATCCCCACCTACGTCCCAGCTGCACATGAAATCATTATATTTAAATCGTCAAACTAATTGTCTTCTTTTTAATTTACAATACAATGTCATATTTTATTCTTTTTATTATCATTGTGTAAAACTCAAATGTTAATCTTTCCCCGAACACTGCAATATTGTGTAAAACTCAAGTGTTAATCTTTCCCTGAACATTGAAATATTCTGTAAAGCTCAATTGTTAATCTTTCTCCGAAAACTGGAATATTGTGTAAAGCTCAAATGTTCATATTTCCCCGACAACTGGAACATATTGTAAAGCTCTAATTTTCATTTTTCCTGTTGTTGTGCCAGAAAACATCGACGCTGTGCGTGAACTGATATTGCAAGATCGTCATGTGACTTATCGTGAGATTGAGGCATGTTTGGGCATTAGTTCCACTTGCATACATTTAATATTGCATGAACATTTGGCCGTCAAAAATATTTGTTCGCGTTGGATACCGCGTAATTTGACAATCGCTCAAAAAAAGGCTCGTGTCGATTGGTCCAAAGAAATGTTGAAAATATTATATCGCGGTGCTTCAAAAGGCGTGTATAAGATTATGACAGGCGACGAATCATGGATCTATGCATATGAGCCAGAAACTAAACAGCAGTCGACTGTGTGGGTCTTTCAAGACGAGCCAAATCCAACAAAAGTTGTTCGCGCACGAAGCACTTCGAAGCAAATGGTGGCTTGTTTCTTTGGTATAAGTGGTCATGTCGTAACAGTGTCTGTTGCGACATGACCATTGAACGTCATACGGTTAATTCTAAATGGTACACTACCATTTGTTTGCCAGAAGTGTTCGGAGAAATGAGGAAAACCAACCGCCGAAGACGGATCATTCTCCACCACGACAATACGAGCCCTCACACATCGGCTCAAACAAGTGACTTTTTGAGCACTCAAAACATCGAATTGATGGTTCATCCGCCGTACAGCCCTGATTTGGCACCCAATGACTTCATTTTATTCCCGAACATCAAAAATAAATTGCGAGATCAACGTTTTTCGACGCCTGAATAAGCGGGTGATGCGTTCAAAACGCATGTTATGAAGCTACCTCATTCGGAGTGGAAAAAGTGCTTCGAAAATTGGTTCAAACGCATGCAAAAGTGTATTGATCTTCAAATTTATTAAAACGACTCTAGACTGGTTTTAATTTAATGTATCTTTAATATACTTTTAGTTGTTTGAAAAAGATTACTATATGGTAATAAGCCTGCCTGGTTGTACTGTATACAACGAAAGTATAATTAATACAATGAGTTTTAAATCGTTGTTTGAGGCTAGTTAATTCGTAGCCCCTCACATCTCGTTGTAACAATTAAATCGTTCTCTCGCCAACACCGTCGGAACACGAGTAACCCGTCGTAACACCGTGATATACACGTACTAGTATATCGTTAATAGCTCCATCATAAACTTCTTCATAACTTTGTTTGTCATAAAACGAAGACTCTTGTAAAAAAAGAGGTAGATGTGTGTTTCTTCCTTAGATGAAGAGCAGATGTGTGTTTCTTCCTTAGCTCTCTCTTAACTGACTTATGACATGTTATATTTTATGATTAGGTGTTGTTTTCAGGTTTCCGCACACGGGCGGTACAGCCCCCAGCGACGACCCCGCGAGAGATAAAACATACATTAATTCGAGCTTTAAAATGAATATCCTAATAGTTTTTTCTTCTGTTTATTTACTGAGGTTCTATTTCAATTTCAATATTTCCGAGCGAACTCGTTGTGAAGCACTTTAGAAGTCTCACACGTGTCGCTGCGGGAATATTGAATTAAAATCACAATTTTCCAACAGCTTTAACATAATTATTTCTCGTAAAAGCATCCTTTCATATTTCCGAAATATTACTTATAAATAGCTGAGCTACCCGGCCCGGCGTTTCCAGATCTTTTGGTAGCTAAACAAAGGCAGAGGTCTTTAAAAATTTGAAAAGATTTTTTTCTTAACCGCTCTCATTATATTTATCACCCTACTTCGTTTATAATAATAATAATTATAAAGACAATTTATAAAGCACTATTTAGAAAACAACTCGCCTCAAGGGCGCTTCGAATCAACTTGGCAGATTGGCAATCGAATTGGCAGATTGATAATATTACAAAATAAATATATACACATATTTATTGTAAGCGTCTGTATTTATAATGTATAGAACGGCGCAGAACATGTCGCTGTCTCGCTTCCGCTGGACACATGTTATTGTTGCACGTACTATATACATTTCATACTACGTTATGCAGGAGAGGCAAGAGATATATCGGTGTCTCGCTCTTCGCTACTAGTGAGTTCAATGACCTCGCGGGTGAAGTTCGCCCGGCGCCGTCTCGCACTCGCCACAGGCGAGTTCAATGACCGCGCGGGCAAGGGTCGCCTTGGTGGGTTCAGTGACCGCACGCACGGTCGCTACACATATGTTGAGTGTAAGGATAGGAAAGTAGTTACTGTGGACTTTAAGTTAGGCACTTCTCCGCATCTGCATATGTTCAGAAAAACATATTTGGTAAGAAAACCGTGGAAAACTTATCAACGGAAGACGAACTACAAAGAAATTCTTGTAGTTTTTCCGATATGTGATAGAAATATATTCGGCTTTAAGGGTGTATTCTACTCTAGAGGCGTTAATTTCGAGCGTTTTTTTTTCAGACTAAATAAAAAAAAAACAAAAAAATATGTTTCCTGCACATTTTTTCACAGTTTGTTTATTGATGACTTGAGAATGTACAAAAAAAAATTGAATTTTTTTTTTTTAATTCAAGATGTTATCAGCTGTTATACTATCCTGTTATACTATATACAAGATATATCTTGCTATTAAAAAAAGGTTAGCTAGGTGACATGATTGGAGCCTTTTCGTTAATTTTAAATAAATTGTTGGTACCGAAGGAATAAAAAATCGTTAAATATCCTTTTTTTTTCAATTTTTTTAATTTTTTAAAACTAGTAAAAAAGTACTTTTGAATTTTCCAAGGTAAGAACAATGGTAAGTTTCATACCAAATTTAAAGGCAATCGGTTAAATAAAACTTGAGATTTTATGTCGACCAGGTCGACCAAAGTAGTTTCGAGAAAAACGCGTTTAAAGTTTTAAAATTATTGTCCGAGTCATTCCGGTGCGGCGTAATTGCTGCCTCATTTATAGTTATAACTTCGTAAATATTGAGCATTTTAAAATTTCCTTTTAAGAACATATTCTTAAAGGTCAAAGCTTTAAAAATATACAAAAAACACAAATAACGATTTTTCAAATTTCTAGAGTAGATTACTCCCCTTGAGTGTAGTGAAGTGTTTATGTATGGTGTTCATACGAGTATAACACCTTCCAAAAATAATTGATCACTAAGAGGTTGACCATTCCACGCCATAGGGACTAGCAACAGATAAACCTCTATCATAATACCCCTCCCTGTTAGATCGATTTTGTTCAACCAACTTGTTAGATGAATAAATAAATAGTCGATCTTCAAGTTCTACTCTTCGCCAAATGAACATCTCTCAGACGGAGATTCGGAAGATACAATGGAGACATCATGTCAAGGGACTTGAATACAATTAGAAAAAGTTTGAAATCGCGGTCAGGAGCGCTGCGCTTATCTGACGCGATGATAACTAGGCAACTCTTTCCCCAGCATATGTTATGCGGTGAAGTACAAACAAGTGACCATATCAGTTGTATAAAGTCTTTCAGAGTATTGTACCGCATAGTTTCGCTTATGGTGCCAGCGTTTCAAAAAAGTTGCATTTTACCTCCTGAGTGCTTGTTTGCAGTCAACTTCCACCAACTTGGCTAAATTGACTACAAAGAAACCCTGAAAACGAAAAATACAATGTTTTCAAAACGTCGGCATCATGAACCAAACCACGAGGTACAACAATCTGAAAAACCTCGTACAACTGATATAAAGAACCGCGAGAGCCTCGAACATCACTGACCATATTGAGACCGACTGTCCAACGTACACGCTGTCAAGAGGAAGCGAGAGCAGTATCTAATACACCTGATCATTGTGGGATGAACTGTTTGTATGATGGTCTGCCGAAGTAATGATGAAGTATGCGGGGTTTTGTGGGATCATCTGTCTGGAATGATGAAGTATGCGGGGTTTTGTGGGATCGTCTGTCTGGAATGATGAAGAATGCGGGGTTTTGTGGGATCGTCTGTCTGGAATGATGAAGTATGTGGGGTTTTATTCGCGTGATACATGCGTGTAATTTAGTCTCACTGTTTATCAAGTTGATTAGATTTTGCAACTTTGTACGAGTATAATCAATAATTGGAAAAAAAAATATCGATTTTTTCCATGTTTTTTATATGTTCTCAATAAAATACAGGCAAAATACTAGTTTACTACGGAAACAAGGAAACAAATCGTGATTCATATAATTTGTGTCCGCTGTTGTTTTTTTACTAAATTATATATTTATAAAATTTCTTGTCATATATATCATAAATTCATAAATCTTAAAAAAAAACATTCCAAAGTGCTTTTTGACGTTCCCAGTCTAAGAAGGAATTTTTCTTTTATTATTCATAATGTGATATGAAATATGTCAATATCCGAAGTAGTCTCCGTTCAAGAGTTAAGGTCCATCCAACAGACAGCGGCTGAGAGACCCGTTCTAGCGTATGTAATTGAAAACAGTTTCTACCGACGGAATCTCATGGTAGGAACGTTTAACGCTAATCTTTATAGTGATACTGGACAACCGAGTCTGACAACGTATATCAGGAGACAAAGATTTCTTCTCACGTTCGAAGAATTATGTCCACACATGCCCAGCAAAAACTAAATAAAAATAAAGCCATAGATAGTCTAAACCATAGTTTCTCAAATTTTTTCGCCCCGTAGACCACTGGCCGATTTTTTTTGTTTTCCGTAGACCCTCTGCCTGCCCAATATTGAATTTTCCTAAACTTATTAACTTCATATGTGTTTTTTGACAGCTGGCACAGTGCTGTTCATCTCGATACGGTATTTTGTAGAGTGGACAATTGTAAAAAGAGAAAAAACATGTACAATTTTTATTCATACCTTTATTGAAAATACACAAAATACAAGTAAATATTTGGCTTTAGGAACGAAACAAATCAAAACCTAGTAAAATTCTTACATAAAATGAATACACAAATAATACTGTTAATGAGAGAGATGAACCTGATGCTCTGATAGCAATGGTTTAATATTTGGCTTCAAATTAGTGAGGTATAGTCTTAAATCTCCACGTTCAATGATTTGCATTCGATTTCTTTATATAAGTATTTTCTATGTCTAATATAAGTATTATGTACACACAATCTGTGTTAGGTGTAATAACACATTTACGGAACGCCTAAATATTGATGATGATCTGCCTAAATGGGATCCGCTCACGTGGACCCCCATTTACATCTTGTAGACCCCCAATTTCTTTTCTCGCTGACATAGACCCCCTGCAAGTCGAAATCGATCCTTGTGGGTCCATATAGACCATTTAGGGACTAGTCCTTATCGGTAGAGATGATGATGATGATTTGTTGATAAATAATAAAACACGTTAGATCGCAATGCGGAAAGAGAGTCTAATTTTATTAGTAACGTAGGTATTTATATCTTTTTAGAATGTGCGCGAGAATGCGCTCGCGATATGCCTACGTCTCGTTTCTGCGAATGCAAAACGATTAATTGTTGTATGTAGGTATCATTCAAATACGGAACTGGCGAGACAAGTGTGGTGCGTTCTCTCTCTAGTATGGAATGCAGTCCGCTCGGCTATGGGTTGAATGGCCGGCGTGTGAACTCTGGACTTGTTTATTTAAATTTGTCGAGGAATGCGAAGGTCATTTCATCGGTCATTGACCGTATGTATGAACGCCCACAGTGTTCCGAGTGGGCGACCGCCACAACCACTTGGGGAATCTTTAGTCTAAACTCACTCATGTATTGTAGGTATTTTTTCTTTACCTTCTCCTCCATAGTGAGTATTGGGCACCGAGCGGGTATTGTTTTCTGTATGCTACGAGCAATTATTGTATTGTATATTTCCAATAAGCATGCATGAGAATAAAACGAGAAGAACCAAAGTAGCGAAGGTTTTTTTTCTATTTTTCTTTCCCGATTCTCTAATAAAAAGTCAGGCAGAGATATTAAGTGGATCGAATTGCGATAACAAACAAACGCACAATCTAAGAAAATTTCAAGTTATATAGATAGGTCTTTGTACATATTTTACACTTCTCGGAAATATAATATAATATAATATAATATAAGACATTAAGTTCACGCGTTATGAAAGCGTAGGAGTAGGAGTAGGAGTACCGAGCGTAGTACTTCAGTTGACTGACATTATCATATATTGTATAATACAATATTATGTATTGAAGTAACAATTTCAGTTAGTTCAGTTTCAGTAATGGATTCGCTGTGAATATTCATAATTCACTGTAGGCCGAGCGCAGCACCAGATGAGAATAGTGATGTCGGGTAAACCACTAAAGAACACCGAGGAGTTTGTCTACCTCGGGAGCAAAATAACATGGGACGGTCGGTCCAAGAGCGAGGTCGACAGCCGTATACATCAGGCTAGACTTGCATTTAATAAAAGGTCGAAAATAATAGAATCAAATAATATAGACCTAAAACTGAGAATACTCCTCATCAAGACCTATGTATGGAGTATCTTGATGTACGGCTGCGAGACATGGTGCCTATCCGAAAGAGATAGACGAAGACTAGAGGCTTTTGAGATGTGGTCCTATAGAAGACTATTAGGAATTTCCTGGAGAGACCGCATCACAAATGAAGAGGTTCTCCAACGAATCGAAGGAGGAAGGCACCTGCTCAGGATCCTGTCCGAAAGGCGTGCAAGATGGATCGGTCATATAATACGACAAGAGGGCCTCTTGCATGCCATAATGGAGGGTATGACCGAGGGGACAAACTCTAGGGGACGCCTACGCCGAGAGTACCTGGAGGACCTGTTGGTGGACGTGCGCTGCTCAACATATACAGACTTAAAAAGAGCCGCACAGGACAGGGGGGAATGGAGGAGAAGAGTTCAAATTGCTGCAAACCAGTCTTAGGACTGCAACCACGGAAGAAGGATTCATAATTTGAATTTCTAATTTATTCACGCATTGATTGTTTTTTTTATTCTAGAATATTGACAAGGACCTATTCGTATATTATCTCGCGAGTATCGTTGAACCCTTGAACGGCCTAAGAATTAATTGTTCCCAGAACGCAATGCTAATTTCTCCTCTCTCTAAATAGACTTGAAGAGTGTTGTATTTATTTTATTTTATTAATTTTATTAGAATTGTTAACAAATTATGATTTTCCCCAATCGCCTCGCCAAGGGGATTTCCCGTTCTGAGAAGCTGACTAACACTCTCAGTGTCTTTATGCAGATCATTTTTTTTTTTAATATTTGATTTTATCCCTATCGAGTTCCTAATGTTTCCCTATCGAATAAGCAGAAAGGAGATAGCACCAGACGCTCCTATACACTTTCCTATAGCAACATACATCTTTCACCTCTTCTATATACACGTGTACATACAACTTCTACATACACGTGTACATACAATTTCTACATACACGTGTACATACAATTTCTACATACACGTGTACATACAACTTCTACATACACGTGTACATACAACTTCTACATACACGTGTACATACAACTTCTATATACACGTGTACATACAACTTCTACGTACAACTTCTACATACAACTTCTACATACAACTACTACATACAACTACTACATACACTTATACATACAACTTCTATATACAACTTCTACATACACGTGTATATACAACTTCTACATACAATTTCTACATACACGTGTACGTACAACTTCTACATACACGTGTACATACAATTTCTACTTACACGTGTACATACAATTTCTACATACACGTGTACATACAACTTCTACATACACGTGTACATACAACTTCTACATACACGTGTACATACAACTTCTACATACAACTTCAACATACAACTTCTACATACAACTACTACATACAACTACTACATACACTTATACATACAACTTCTACATACACGTGTATATACAACTTCTACATACACGTGTACATACAATTTCTACGACTAATCTGACTTTTAACATTTCTTTATTTATTGCTTAACTTGATCCACTACGACTTTTTCTCATACAGTCTTACTCGACTACGCTTTCTACTCACATTTGCACTAAATATTTATTTTCTTAGTAATTTTCTTCATTCGTTCCACATGCCTAAACCACCTCAGAATGCTCTTTTTCATCTTGCTCGACACATCAGCCTTTAATTCACATTTATCCCGAAACACTTCAATCCGTATTATGTCATATATGGTATCTCCAGTTCATGTATCCTTCTAAGTGCATGCATTTCTAAATGCATCTTCTAAGTGCACGCATTAAAACACTTGATCAGTAATTTTATTAACATTTGCCTTACTGTGCTAAAAAAATCCGCTAGCCACAGTGCTGGACGCTAAAGGTCCAGTGAAAAATGTATGTTTTAAATTAAAATTATGCAAAATCAGCTAGGTTATTTTTTGTAATTAGCTATAAAAATCATTTTATTATGTATTAAAACGTCGAATAATCAAATAAAATATAAGTCCTGGTCACTCGGTATCCATCACAGGGTGGTAAGTGTTAAAAATACTCGCACACATACACGGTATTTCCCTGCTGGGGTAGGCAAAGCTAAAAACAAAAAATAATGGAATTATATTTTGTAAAAATAAAACAATCCTCTTGCACAAAGCATTGAAAGAGATTCCCAAATGTTGGTGCGATACATAAAGCTTAATCGTTAGTGGAAGACTATCTTGGAAAATGTCACCCAATACAAACCAACTGAATATCCTGAATCTTACTTAAACCTAAACTTAACCTCTTTAAGTAAATAAGTAAACAAATTAATGTTGTGCAAAACGACTTGACAGAACCGCTGATATATAACGAACCCGACCCCATTAAATTCTCTAAAACTGTTCAATTTATTCTAATTTGTTTTATCAAACACCGTTTATTCCACTTTATGTAACGATATAACCCTAAAAGGAGTCTTGATTGTGCTTCCCTGATTATGTTGTGAAATTCTTGAAACCGGTAGGGCTATACCGTTACATAAAGTGGAATAAACAGTGTTTGATAAAACAAATTACAATATCTTTAAACATCCACAATGTTAATGTCTTAACTATAAATAATAATATATTCAATTTAAATGTAAAATTCCAAAACAGTGCGTAAAGACAAAACCAATTATACATATTTTGATATACTTGTAGATCGTTCAGCCAGAAGAGTCATTTTGCAATAGTGTGAGTAACGGTGCGTTTACAAAAACTTGTCACTTTATTTTTTTAATGAAGTGAAAAAGTAGAAAAATATAAAAATAATATTTTGTATTCAAACCTTGAAATGAACACACACGTTTTGTAAATTAAAAATGCTGTCAGCTTAAATTGTAACAATCATAAAAATAAAATGAAAGTAAGTTTATTTCACATATTAATTGTTAAGGCATGGCAGATTCTTGGAAACATTAAATAACAACAATGGCATTTATCAAGATTAAAAATAAATATAAGTATAAATATTATGAAGTAAAAATGTTCGTCAGCTTTAATTAGATTATAGCACATAAAAATAAAATGAATGTAAGATTATTTAACATATTAATGTGTCATAATTACAATGCCAAATAATAAAGTTTTAAAATAATAGTGGATGGAGCGATACTAAATTCTACGAAACTTTAAGCTATAACAAAGTACATTCTAAGCTTTCGAAAAATGTTGAATTATACATTACATTAGACAAAAATCGCACTCCTAATTTCTATATGGTAGTGTTTTTCTAATCACCGAGTATTTTAACAACAATACAAATGTGCGCTCTGCGCGACCCAATCGTGTGGCATTCTAAAACCAATACCACTACATAAGTTGTGTAATACAGAGAGTGTTACTCACACTATTGCAAAATGACTCTTCTGACTGAACGATCTACAACAACCCTTCAATATAGAAGTAATCGCGTTTATCTGTTCATTTTAACGGTTTCACAGACAATTATGGCGAAATCGAATAAATTAATATTGTGAGAAAAGCGATAATTTCACGAAAATAACATCTAATTACACGATATAGACGGTAATAATATATAATTACACGATATAGACGGTACTAACAACTAATTACACGATATGGACGGTTACAGAAAGATTTTGTACCGTTGTAGGGAACAAGAGAATATGAAAGATCGTGTTTTTGCAAAAATATTTTAGCAACCGAGAAACAAATTATAATGTAATCTCTGTAGGCAGTTGATTCAGTTTTCATGGGTTTACACAACATGAATATATTAAAAAAGTTTTTAGACCGAATTCAGAAGACCTTCATTACACATGTTTAAAAAGCTGTTTAAACTTTCTGTCGAAGCCATTTCAATAGTAATGAAAATCTATTTATTCCAGAAAGTGTACAAAGGTATGCAAAGCTACACAAGTCAAACTAAAAATACAAAGTTAGGTAAATATACAATTTGAGAATAGAAATAAATTATTATTTAAGAGCTAAATTTAAAAAATAAAATAACTATTCTGTTCTAACCATTTTAGTACCCGACGGTAAGTAATACACATCGGGCTTAAAAAAGATACTGTCGCTTTGTAGAGCGTCGTCTCTGTCGTACGATGCGCTATCAGTCCGTGCGACAGAGACGACGCTCTACAAAGCGACAGTCTCTTTCTTAAGCCCGATGTGTATTACTTACCGCCGGATACTGTATCTAGTTGTTAACCGCATTCTTCAATGGTGTAACAAAACTTCTTGACATGCAATAATACTTAATAATTCATTTAATATTTATTTCAACTATTTTTATGTTAATTTTAAGTCATGGATTGTAAAATATTTTGCTATATAAGCTTGGTAAACAATGTTTTGAGTATGGTTTAATAATGCGTTTATGAAGCGAAATAGATATGTCTTTTTAATTAAAGTTACTGTGTAGATTTTTTCACATTTAAAATGTTTATTCATTCAGTACTAATAAATGCGTTTTCAGTTCGCACTATACGTGTACGTGTACGCTCATTTATTACTGTTGCTGGTTCTCGTAGTGAAGGGTCCCATCGCTATTACAACGTCAACTGAATTGACGTAGGAATATTCTCAAATATATGTGTAATTACCTCAGAAGTTCATCAAAACGTGGCAGCCGACCTTGCGCAAACATCTCTGAAGCACTTGAATATTTGGGCAATCCAAAAATGATTCGGTATGCATTTTTATACTTGTATAGCATTATGAGTTCTCTCAAACCTCTGGACGTGTAATTTATCCAAAGTTCGCTCGAGTACAATAACAGGAAATATGACTTATTCTTTATTCCATCACTACATCTTCTAAAGTGTCTTCCAATCATATTAGCTCTTACATATGTTCATTTTCATGGCGTGATCATCTGCTGTTATGTCTCGAACTCGGCACACCACGTGTCTCCATTCCTCCCGATCCTGGACCATGTTAAATGCAGAGCTGAAAGAGAATCCAGTTAACTCCTTTATTTGATCTTTCCATCTCATGGGATTTATTCTTGTTCATCCTCCCTCAACTGTCCCCGTGATGACCAGGTTCTCCAAACTTTCATCACTTTTTCTTGCAGCATGCCCAAAGTTCGTGATGATTAATTGTCTGCATATTGAAGATTCTTTTAGTAATGTGCAATTATTGGATGGTGTTGAAGTGGATGCGCCTTATACTCGTACATAAATTATCTTAATTAACCTGTTCCCCGCGGGGAGCACAAACGCCTGTGATCTGACGACAATCCAAGTTTCAAATCACAAATACTTAAAAAAATGACACAAAACCGGAATAAAAATTGAACTAAAATTTAAAATAATCTTTATTCTAGCGACATCTCTGAAAACCTTGTCAAATAATATATTAATTTATGAGATATTGTTGAATAAACAGAGCGCCAAATTTTTTTGGTTTCTCAATATTTCCAGCATTAACGACCTGTCTCGCGGACCGAGTCCTGCGATGAGTCTCTCTTACGTAAATAAACATTATTAAGTCTCTCTTACGTAAATAAACATTACTAGTGCTATATGCATTTGATTGGGTTAGTGTCATGAAGCATTGATTTGATCGTAGCATTCCTTTGTTGATTTTACGTAATGTTAAGTTTATCTCCTTTATTTAATGAGTCTCCTTAAGAGTAATGACTATTATTTAGTATCAGAAAATTACTTAAGTGTCATGTTTACTTGGTGTTGTAATCAAATATCAGTGGTTTTAAACAAAATATGTGTTTAAACTTAGAAATTAAAAAACGCTGAAATTGTGCCACGCACAGGATTCGTGGAATTTGATTTTTAACGCGGTGAACAGGTTAAAATAAAACAAATTCTCAAGGGACCTCTACCGAAGCCTTTTACTAACGATTTAGTAACAATTCAAAATCTTACCATTTTGGTGATTATCATCAGTAACCATGGGTATGTGCTTGATTAAAATCAACAATTCATTACGGCGATATTGGATGTGGGAGGAGAAAGTGGTGAATAAGGGGTGGGAAACTTGAAGTGCGCACTTAATGCCGGGAAAGGAAAGGGATGGGAAAGGAAAGTAAAGGGAAAGGCTTCTCCTTCTCACCAGACCATTAATTGTTCGGAACATGGAACTTGTAATATCACGGCCTCTACTCCCTCACATATAACCGAGTTCCATATGACATATTAATTATTATGAGGCCCGGAAATGACGCGATACCAGAGGATTTGCGGGGCCCAAAATCATTAAGACCTCCATCTATAATTTTCTTACAAGTTCACCGATAAATTTAATTTAAAACATTGAACATTTAATTACTTTGGGGATCAGACAGAGGGTCAATATTGTCAATGTGAATTATTAACTATTGAATAGAGATTGTTTCAAATTAATATAAGACAGTTCTCAGTCAAATCTAAAAAATAGTTTATAACAGTTGTTTGAGTAAATGGTATACTCGTATATACAAACGCTAAGCAATGCCATGAATGCTGAACCATGCGTTGAAGGAGTAAAATTTTGAAAATGTTCTTCAAAATTATCAATTATACCATAAATGTGAAACAGGCATGAATGGCACTCAATTTGGTTTTCGTAATAGTTTGAATACACAAACCAAACGTGAAAGAACCTGAGCACTTGTTTATCCCGAAAACAGGCCCAGTTTCTCATTTGAACCAAAAATACTCAACAAACCAAAAAGTTATCCCTCCCGATCAATCAAAGAGGCAACAGAAAAATACAAATAATCAAATGATATGAACAAAGATGACGGACTCCACCTCAAATCAGAATGGTACCCCATAATCAAATCGAAGCGACAACTTATTGGAAATTAACAATAACTTCAACCTTTATGGAAGGTACGCAAGTGCGCAGCTTTATTTATGGTGAAGTTGATTACAAACAAACCCTGAAGATGATAACTCTAACGTTTTCGAAAAATCTGCATCATAAGTTAAACTACACGGTACAACAACTCGAAAGACTATACGAAAAGCATTATTCAGTCTGAATCTTGGTGCAACGATACTTGGTTATAAATGAAAAGGTATTCGATCAAGTGCAGAATCCAATACTTGTACATCTGAAAGAAGAAGAACTTGACCAGAGAGACATCCAGATAATAGGCCACCAGTAGTAGAATCAGAGAGTCAACAGGGCGTGGTATTAGACAAGAACACATTTTGTCACCATCTATCTTTTAATATCTACTCTGTAGCTATACTTGAATAATTTTTACACGAGCAAACAGCTGGAGTTGTCGTTGTCGTTAAATCTTTAAAAAAAATATGGGTTACTGACGATGGAGTACTTCTTACTAAAAATATAGATGACACAAAAAAATACAGAAAAAATAAATAATGTCAGAAATCGATGTTTTTCTTTTTCTTTGTCTTATTCCATCCACTTGGGGTCGGCTCTTTGGACCATTATCATCTCGACAATCGTACGGGTATAGTCCAAGTTTCGCCATGTTCTCCTCCACTTTCTAATGTAAAGTCATCTTGGATCTCCCTTTACGTCTATTTGAGAATTCCCAATTCGTAACAGTCTTTAGCAGAGCCTCTTCATCTCGCCGTTGCACGTGCTCATACCAGCATAGTCGTATACTTGCCCCCATGGGCGACCCACCCCAGGGCGGTGCGTGAGGTAATGCGACCATCCTCGCTTTCGTCTCGCACCTCCCATGACACTGCGCTTCCTCGAATTTATTTACTATTGACGCTACTTTGGTTACTCGCGAATTTGTTTATTTCGAATCTTTTCCAACCTAATAACGCCCAGTGACCCCAATAGCGTGTGCGTCGTAGCATCTGCAGACAGCAAGCAGTTTTTGAAGTGAAACTTCTATTGGCGCGGTAGGGCAAATTGGCCTGAACGTCACGAAAAGTGAAACGGTGTATTATATTATTATTAAATATTTTATTTATTAATAAATTATTATTATTATTAACTATTTTAAATATTTTATTAAATGAAAAATGGGTTCTCTCTCTGGAAATGAAGGCGAGAATAGTGCTAACGAGAAGTGTTTTCATTAAAATTAAGACTACTTTTACCAGCCGAGACGTGAGATTACTCGTAGAATTGAGAATGCGTATCATATAGTCCGCTGCTACATTTACCAGCCGAGACGTGAGATTACTCGTAGAATTGAGAATGCGTATCATATAGTCCGCTGCTACATTTACCAGCCGAGACGTGAGATTACTCGTAGAATTGAGAATGCGTATCATATAGTCCGCTGCTACATTTACCAGCCGAGACGTGAGATTACTCGTAGAATTGAGAATGCGTATCATATAGTCCGCTGCTACATTTACCAGCCGAGACGTGAGATTACTCGTAGAATTGAGAATGCGTATCATATAGTCCGCTGCTACATTTACCAGCCGAGACGTGAGATTTCTCGTAGAATTGAGAATGCGTATCATATAGTCCGCTGCTACATTTACCAGCCGAGACGTGAGATTTCTCGTAGAATTGAGAATGCGTATCATATAGTCCGCTGCTACATTTACCAGCCGAGACGTGAGATTACTCGTAGAATTGAGAATGCGTATCATATAGTCCGCTGCTACATTTTCTCAACTCTCATATTTGGGTGGCTTAGATACTCATCCAGGAAACATCACGTTGGCTCGAGAATTTTGACATGTGGAACTACAGGCGTATCCTTAACTACAGGCTTATACAGTATAACCTAACGTACTTATTCCCATGTGTCAATATCTTATACAACCAACCAGAGAGATGTTAAAGAGGCCTTAAGTGAAAACCAGACTGGAATGCCTTTTTTAAAAAATCTGAGCTTCAATGGGAATCGAACCCGCAACCTCCGGGTTGGGATACACGCGTCTTACCAACTAGGTCAGGGAGATTGTCACGGCCACGGAGGTCAGCCTTTGAGGTCGATTTACTTAAGATGGAATTATGAAACTGGTTGTTCATAATGGAATCCTGGTCATAAACCTTCCTTCAGAAATGGAACAGAAACTTGGAAAAAGCAACAGAGCAATAGAAGTATGATTAAAACGTTAGAAATGAGAAAACGATGAAAAATGCGAATGAAAAGAAAATGCAGTGCAAAGAAATGATGGAAAATGCAATGCAAACAAAGGAACATTAAGATGGGTCGGCCACGTTAAAATAACTCGTGGTCTATACGAGTAGTATGGATAATGCAATAGTTGAGTTAGGAAGACGGAAACAAGTCCAGGAAGATGCGAAGGCCAAGAAAAACGTGGCATGACCATCAAAAAATATGTGGAAGAGAAAGAGGACCTTTAAAATGAGAGGATATGCGTGAGGACGTGGCAGAAGCGAAATACTCGTATATTTACCACAATAGAATAAAATGCAGATCTGTTATCTTTGTCTACCCCAATAGGGATATAGTGTGATGGTGATAATGATAATAATGAAAAACTAAATGGAATAAGAACGACGCCCTGCGTCATACCCATGGTTTCGAAAACCTTTCGTGCGATCAAATGTCTAACCCGTTTTGATGTTTCACGTAACATTATTTTGAACATAAAAATCGTCTTCAAACCTCGAAATATGAATGGCATGCCAATTTATATTAATTAATAAACATTCAGAAATATTACGACCCGACGTAATTTAATGAAATACCAGTTTAAATAATCAATTTATTCTTGCTACTTGGAGTGATTTTTAATAATTAAATAGAGCTAAAGTATTTATAAAATATCTATTTTTGATACAGTAACATCAATTAATTAATTGGCCGTCCTTGCGGATTCGTTCACCACTTAAATAATGATTTTGGAATCTGTGGGTCGCGACTCAAAATTAGATGAATTTTGAATGAATCGCGACATATTTTCAACAATAACAATATTTCAATATTGTAATTGGTTTGATAAAACACTTTTTTCCACTTCCCTGATGATGAGGTGAAAACCTCGAAACTGGCAATCAGACAATGGTATGACTCTGCCGGTTTCGAAATTTTCACCTCATCATCAGGAAGCACAAAAAAGACTAAAATGATGACCCGATAGACTACACTTATCTTACGGTAAAAGTATTTTAATATTATTGCATTTGGTTACGCATACCATTTAATTTTTAAGTTTATGACTTTCGTAAAGATTTTTTCGATATGAATTATCTTAAAGAGAAATATTTGGAAATATGGAGTGACGAGGTCTTTCGCTACAGTTTTAACAAAAGCTAAGCTAGGACAACGGTTATTGCATGGAGTGGAATCATGGACCCTCAAAGTAAGTAGTATGAACCGACTGGAAGCATTCGAAATGTGGATGCACCGGAGAATGCTACGGATACCCTGGACGGATATGGTCAGCAACACGAGGGTTCTTCAAAGAGCCAAAGTTGATAGAGAGTTGCTGACTAATATTAAAATCCAAAAGGTGTCCTACTTGGGTCATGTACTTAGAGGAGCAAAGTACAAATTACTGCACCTGATCATCTTCTTCGTCTATCACGCGTTCTACTCACATTTGTACTGTATATTTGTTTTGTCAGTATTTCTTAATGCATTCGTTCCATATGCCCACACCATCTAAAAGTGATCTTCCTCACCTTACTCATCACAGGAGCCTTAAGTCCACACTCATCCCGAGTATTTATTAGGCTCTTTTTAATCTTGTTCCACCAGCCTGTACTGTACTCGTATATAACGAAATCGTAAAACAATACCTTTCAACTAATATTAATCCTCCTCTTTCTTTACGTCAACCTTTACTGTCCATGCAGTGAGACTCTGGAATCAGTTACAAACCAATATAAGACTCGCTCCGTCCTTGGCATGCTTTAAGAAGCGACTGAAAAAACTCTTAATTTCTAGTCAGTAAAATAACGTGTTTCATTCCTAATTTTTCTTTTCCTTTCCTCTCCACCATCCCTTCCTTTCCTTTTGATTGATGATATCTCACTTTATATGAAAAAGAATGTTCGGGTGATTGTCCGTCTTTGTGGGGTTCGTGGGTATTTACTCACGTATGTGTTTATAGATTTCGTGGGGATGGATAGTCATTTGAATGATTTATGCGACCATGTAACTTCCTTCATTTACTTTTATCTGGTTGGTTGGAAGAGATTGCCGCCCAAAATCTATTGGCAATAAAAGTGTTAAATAAATAAGCGTATATTTTAACTAATGGTTTCCAGATACTATCCAAAAATCGCAAGATTTTTTTCCTAATAATTTGTTTATATGACGACCCCGTGGCCTAGTCGATAAGGCGCTGTCTCCCAACCCACTGGTAACGGATTCAATTTTCATTAGTACCCATTAAAAAAAAGTTATTCAGTCTAGTATTAACTTAAAGCCTCGTTAGCATATTTTTGATTGATTGTAAATTATTGACGTGGCAATAAAACCGCCTGAATATTTTGTATATAACGATAAAATACGTGTTTCATTCCTGATTTTTCATTTCCTTTCCTCTCCACCATCCCTTCCTTTCCTTCTGATTGATGATATCTCACTTTGTATGAAAAATAATGTTCGGGTGATTGTCCGTCTTTGTGGGGTTCGTGGGCATGTGCTCACGTATATGTTTATGGATTTCGTGGGGATGAATAGTCATTTGAATGATTTATGTGATCACGTAACTTGTTTCATTTACTTTGTCTTGTTGGTTGGAAGAGATTGCCGCCTGGCAATACGCCCGCCAGATTGTATTTGCAATAAAAGTGTTAAATAAATAAATAAAATACATTTTTGTAGAATACGCGCTAATATTTATTAATGTCAATATAATTATCAACCAATATAATTAAGTTGTTAAAATATAAATTGTACGGAATATGACACATATCTAGCGCGCATAAGTGTGACCACATGTTTGTAGATTACAGTTTTGTATTAAAAAAAATTATCTAAAATTATGCACTTAAATGGTTAATACAAAAAGGACCCAACCCACAAAATACGTTTTTATAATCGAATAAACATATACACATACATATTACCATACAAAACACTACGAAGCGATGTTATATTCTCTCAATTATCATCAATCAAGGAAAATTGTGGTTGGGCCATTTTTTCACGTACACATGGTATTGTACTATATTTGAATAGTTGAAGTAAAATAGGCACTAAGTACCAAAAAAAAAACAAAAAAACTAAGTATGAAGGTTCGTTCTACTATATATGTCATATAGACCAGTGTTCCCCAACCAGTGGTCCGCGGCCCGGTGCCGGGCCGCAGAGACTTTCTACCGGGCCGCAAACAGTATGTCAAATTTCAAGAAATTCACCATGCAAAAATATTAAATTTAGGATTTTTTTACTTGTACGTTGACTTGTATTTTTAGTAATTGTTAAATAAATATAATTGGTAAGATAATGCGACACGATGGTCGCTGGTTTTCTCAGAATGGACAGTCATAAATCTTCTCAGATACACTTAGGGAGAACGGAAATATTTGCTCTTAGATAGTGAACTCGGATGCAAACCCCTACCTAAATATATTACAATTAAAATTGTTTAACTGTTATATGTATATTTGTTAATTATAGTTACATACTCGTATGTCCATCTGTCACAATATAAGATTAAAAAAAAAAAATAAAAAAAACATTTTTATTTCAGTATTAGTGGTCCGCGAATTTTTTTCCTTTTTTTACCGGTCCACAGGTCTAAAAAGGTTGGGGAACACTGATATAGACTTCAACCATTCATTTATCAATTTTAAATTAAATTTGGGCGACTTACTCTATCGACCGTAGTACGAACTTTTAACTTATATTTTCAACACTTAGCCAAGACTCAAACCAATAATGTCGGTGGGGAAGTTCGCCGAGTATTTGGTATTTGAACAGTAGAAGCGATGGCGTTCTCTCCATATAAACGTACTTACGATGCAACAAAGATGTCGGTAGCGGTATATTTACAGCGGGATTTTATAACTCGAAATTGATTTAATAAATACTAAAATACCTACAATTTAGTGACAATTAACATAGATATGTTCTTATTTAGAGGATTGTGAAACTGAGATGTTTTTTTTTTTTTTTTTTTATTAAACAAGTAAATTACTATACAAACATTTGTCAAGGCTATACCTATATACAAATTTATTACTTAACTAATCTTAATTATATGTTATAATTTATGAACTTATTTAAACTTATTTTCCTACATATCATTTTATTTTATTTATTCAATCTTAATATATGAGATCTTAGAAATAATTAACACCTACATACTACTTATAACTAGATAACAATTCTTACACTAATTATTCTGCAAAAACAGGTCCACTCGTTCAGGCTACTTGTATTCCATCA
This sequence comes from Odontocerum albicorne, assembly GCA_949825065.1. NCBI lineage: Eukaryota > Metazoa > Arthropoda > Insecta > Trichoptera > Odontoceridae > Odontocerum > Odontocerum albicorne. The sequence continues at coordinate 46,335,350 of OX463847.1, read as the reverse complement.
CATTCACTCAGACCTTGGTCGTCCCAGCTAATACTGTAGGTGGACTAGTCAGGCAACAGATAATGCTTCGGGAGCTTGTGCTTATAACGGAAGGGTAGGTCGGATTTACTCTCGTAAGCCCCCAGGGCAGCGACTAAGGGATTGCTGTGATTTTGTTGGCTTTTATAGAACTTCACGGTCCAAGCGAGGATGTGGTGTTGTAGGGTTTCTTCTCGCTGTTCAGCGTGAAGTCGGGTAAGATTTGTTCTGGGATGGGTGTTAAAAGATATCTTGAATGCCTTGTTCTGCACTCTCTGGAGTTTCAAGTGATCCGTATTGCTCACACTACCCCAAACGGGTGCAGCATAGGTCAAGATAGGATGAATAAGGGTTTTATAGAGGAGGAGCTTATTTTTGGGTGAAAGGAAGCTGCGTCGATGAAATATCGAACTGATAGCCCCTATGCCCTTGTGACCCTTCTGTCTGATGGTATTCAAATGGGTTTTCCACGTCAGTCGCCGGTCAAGGTGCAGGCCGAGGTATTTAACCACGTCCTGCCACTCAACCAGGCAACCACCGATGAATAAGGGCATCGACGGCACTCTTTCCTTGATTTTTCGGGAGAACATGTATTTAGATGATTGTGAAACTGAGATGTATACGCACAAATTAAATCATTTTGATTTATATTTAGGTGTGTTAGAAATATTGTTAATAGGCAGTGCCTTTTTTTGCGGTGGAGCGCAGTGGAGCGGCGCTCCACCACCTTTTTTACGGTTTACAAAAAACTTGAAAATAAGTGAGCTCCGGCACCTTTTTTTTTGCAAATATGCCAAAATGTCGTCGAAAATTATGACAAAAGAGTGGACATCTTTGAAGCTGTGCAAGAGGTGAACATTTGGCGGATATTGTTTTTTGTGTTTATGTAAATGTCATACATTTTACTTCAATGACCAATAAAAAGTTTTTTTAAAACAAAGCAAATTGTGTGTATTCTTCTCAGTGCACGTATATCTCCAGTCACCCTATGTATTCTTCTCAGTGCACGTATATCTCCAGTCACCCTATGTATTATTCTCAGTGCACGTATATCTCCAGTCACCCTATGTATTCTAATCAGTGCATTCAAGAATTAAAACAAAAACGCACAATTTGAAAGACCCTTTACATGATTCGTTCAAGCGCTGTTAGGAAAACAACGTCAATGAGGCACTTAAACATAATATATTCTCAAACCGAGCAGTATGAAAATCTACTAATATGATAGTCCACAAGAGTATTTTAGTACCAACTTTGATATTCGATGGACAATACTGAAATGAGCCGAATAAATGCGTGCACTGATAAGAATACATAGGGTGACTGGAGATATACGCGCACTGATAAGAATACATAGGGTGACTGGAGATATACGTGCACTGATAAGAATACATAGGGTGACTGGAGATATACGTGCACCGAGAAGAATACATAGGGTGACTGGAGATATACGTGCACTGATAAGAATACATAGGGTGACTGGAGATATACGTGCACCGATAAGAATACATAGGGTTACTGGAGATATACGTGCACTGATAAGAATACATAGGGTGACTGGAGATATACGTGCACTGAGAAGAATACATAGGGTGACTGGAGATATACGTGCACTGAGAAGAATACATAGGGTGACTGCAGATATACGTGCACTGAGAAGAATACATAGGGTGACTGGAGATAAATGTAAACTTAAGGCTGCTGTATTAAGTAAGATGAAAAAGATCACTCTGTGATGGTTTTGGCATCAAAACGATTGAATAAAGAAAGAATAACAACAGAAATATACAGTGCAAATTTGAGTGGAAGGCGTGTGAGAGAACGGCCAAGGTAAATATAGTTGGATCAAGTGAAGTTGATATTTTTAAGGAAGGATATATGAATAAAAAATCAAATTAATCGTAGGGAGATGTGACATGAGAAGGCGAATGGATCAAAAAGAGGCAAGAAAAGTGTGTCGAGTGTCCTCTATTTCTTCCCCGGAAGGAAATGGCATAATAGTATTTATGTATGGTTTAATTGCACAGTATATAACCATAAAACGAAATCTTTCAAATCACGTTCATCTTTATTTCTTCTTCTTCCTGGCACTGTCCCAACTCATTGCCTAGTTAGACTGTCGGGGTCGGCTCTTCTCGTTCTCAGACTGTATATTCTTCGGTTCTGGGTGTCGCTTTCATCTAGGCCGTTTCTCTGCAGGATTTTGGAGCATTGAGTTATCCAGGAGTTCTTTGGTCTTCCTCTGGACGGCTGTCGAAGAAGATCCACAGACATTGCCTGATTCACAGTATGGTCTGGTGGTCTCCGTCTTATGTTCCCGTACCATCTCAGCTGTCGCTCTTCAAGCTTTCTGTTTATGTCAGTGACCCCCAGGCTATCACAGATGCGTGAGCTCTTAATTATATATTTGAGTGATAGGTACTCCTGATAAGTCTCTCAAATCGGCGATTTGAACCCCACACTATGCTAATCTCCTCGAATGACACAAGTGTTTTTTTCGCTTAATATTTGGAGGTGTAAGGATACCTATGACTTCGGTCATATCTATTCTATCAAAATAAACAAAACAAAAAAGCCGGTGTGTTCCGATCGTCTCACTTCGGTGTGCCATAGAATCCAGTACAGCGGTGTGGCCGGTGAGTTTGCTGGTGTGCAACGGCTCATTTACTTAAAAAAACGTTCGTTTTCCAACTGAATTGACGTCGGAATGGAGAGGGGGTCTTCGACTACGAAACCCAGCAAAGACGTCGACATGGTTTTTCCACACATTCTACACAACACTCGCATTTCTACCACATTATCTTACTTCTATAATATTATTTATGTCCCCACTTAAATATTATAGTTAAACATGGGTTGGGTCTTTTTGTTATATATATACGTCGAATTGTAGTAAAAATTAATGGAAAATTTCTGCATAATAAAAATAATGTAACTTTCTCGAGAGAAAAAAAAATAACATAATGCAAGAGAAAACACTTTCATCCCGACTCTATTCGGTAATGTGAACGAGACAAAAACGGGAAATGCTCGAGAAACCTGTCGACTTGAAAGAGACAGGAATATTCACCGAGTTTCATCTTATCTTGAGTAACAGTTTTCGCTAAATGAGAATCGAAGGAACTACTGGCAAACTTAGTAAGTCCATTTTTAAATTTAGCAACTTAAATATCCCTTTTCAATTATATATGCATATTTTTTAGTTAAATAATTGTATATATCTGTAGAAATATGACCACGTGTCCGAGTTTCGGGACGGACATCAATGGCTTGAATTCAGGAAGCGAAGGAACCTTCACATATTTCCGTGCTTAACAATTCTAATTCTCCTGCACATCATGGCAAAAAAATTCAATTAATCTCGATCAGACGATGAGACACTCCCTTACATAGCTGCTCAACATACCACATTTTACATTTTCATTTGTGGTTCACTCGCGCGCAACTCAAATTTATTTATTTATTATTACACATGACAAGAAATATACATAATTTGCGAAAAAACAACAGGTAATTTAGTTTGGACATACATTATTTTAATGGATCTGGGTTTGTTGCCCTTCATTTGTCGTATATAAATCTTAGGAGTTTATTCCAAAGGCAATATGCTTATTTGGCTCCCATGACATACAATGGCGTGCCGAATTCAATAAAGATAAAGAGAGGAAAACCATTTAGACAGTCGATCGGAGCGTGGTTGTTATTGCGGCAGGATTTTGAGTACTCGGGCTTTCAGGATGAATGACGTGTGGAAAAGATTTGTGTGGGTTCTTGAGTGTGGGTTTCTTCTTGTTGTTTTGTATTTGTAGTCCTGTATATTTTTGTTTTTATTCTTATTCTTATGATTGTGTGCGGTATATTATGGGATGAACATGGTCTTTCTGGAGTGATGATGTGTGAAGAGTTTGATTCCGCATGATGTTTCCAGTTGTAATTGAGTGTCACTGTTTGTCAGGTTGATGAGAACGTGCAACGGGGTTTGGTTTTTGTGTGATCAAAAATCGGAAAGGAGTATCGGTTTATTTTTTCATGCTAAATATCCTCAGTAAGATACAGGCAAAATCCTAGTTTACTGGGAATACGACAAATTAAAGGCGACAAACTCAGATCCATTAAAATAATGTATGTCCAAATTAAATTAACTGATGTTTTTTCGCAAATTATGTATATTTCTTGTCATGTATAATAATAAATAAATAAAACAGTACAGAAAAAATAATCAAACAATTTTAGTTGTTAATAATTCAGCGATCTAAATATTGTTCATGTTTTAGATTATAGAATTTTGTGTTTTATAAAAATTGATATTTTGGCAATGTAACGTGGGTGTAAAAAACTATAAAGAAAATTTGTGATTTTTTCCCTCAATTTTCCTTCATAATTTACCATATAACAAGGAATCACCAAAGAAAAACGTTAATATTTGGATAAATTGAACTTTGCCAAGATAAGGGTTAAATTATAAATTTGTTTCGTCAATCTTTCGTCACGTACCAGTTCAACAAGTCTAAAACACTTAAATGTATTTTTTTTTACTCAACTTAAAATGTCAGTTTTAGCTTAGATTAAAAAAAAAACAAATGAATATCATAATAAAATGACAAATTATATAGCGCCCTCTAGAGAGAAGACTCTCCTTAATGAAAGGACAAATTATATAGCGCCCTATAGAAAAAAGACTCTCCTTAATGAAATAACAAATTATATAGCGCCCTATAAAGAGAAGACTCTCCTTAATGAAAGAACAAATTATATAGCACCCTATAGAGAGAAGACTCTCCTTAATGAAATAACAAATTATATAGCACCCTATAGAGAGAAGACTCTCCTTAATGAAATAACAAATTATATAGCGCCCTATAGAGAGAAGACTCTCCTTAATGAAATAACAAATTATATAGCGCCCTATAGAGAGAAGACTCTCCTTAATGAAAGAATAAATTATATAGCGCCCTATAGAGAGAAGACTCTCCTTAAAGGCGCTCTTACTCGGGTTTAAATATATTATTATTGACAAATTAAAAATATTACAAAATTAATATATATAAGTTGAGTGTAAGGATAGGAAGGTGGTGGCTGCCGCCATTTAATTAGACTTCCCCGTGTCTGCAAGTGCTAAAAAACATTTGATAAAAAAACTTCTAAAAATTAAGACGAATTACAAAGAAACTTTTATAGATCTGCCGATATGCGATAGTAACACATTCGGCTTTAGGTGTAGTGAAGTGTATATGTGTAGTGTTCATGTATTATCATAAATTTTGATAACACTTCCCAAAAAATGTTATCTTTAAGTGATTCCTAAGGCTGCGTACGCCACCCATATATTTAACACTTAGAAGTAGACCATTCCTCGCCACAGGACAGCATCGACATAAGCTATATTATAATAATCCACCCTATTGGAAGCAATCAGTTTATTAGACGAGAAAAAATTGACCTTAAAGGTCTACAGTATCCGAAGGAACATATTTCAACCACAGATTGGAAAGATAATGGAGACGCACTAGAAGGGACTTGAATATAATGAAACATTATTTGAAATGAGTCCGACAGTGCAAAACCAAACAAATAAACTGGCCTAACATTGAAATTATGATATTACTTAATAGATTTTTATAATTTACCAACTCTTGACAGTAGTGCCACGTGCTCGTATTATGAAAGGGACAGCAAAGTGGATTTCGCGATGAATACGAACAGGACACGGGAGAGGGTAGGAATTTAGGAGAAAATGTACCGAACGAATAGAGAAATTAGTCTCAAGAGGGAGACGAATATATTAAATTACTCTCGTTTCACGAGAAACGAAACATTCGGGAAGTAGAAGTAGGAAGGATCCCTCAAGGACGCGCCAGGAATAGTGTATCAAAGGGAGACGGATATAGAATTGGTGATTTATTTCTGGATGGCACAAGGTCGGGACTCGGATCGTGTGGGAGAGAAACGGAAATAGGATCTGGGCTGACTCCGAGGGGAACGGCCTCTGTGTTTATCAACGCACCACCCCCCTCCCCATCTCCTCTCCATTGCCCTATCGACAGAGCCGGCGCGGCGCTTCTTAGATGTTTTATTATTTTTTTATATATTTAACAAAAGCTGTGTCATTTGACTGAAACCTCGGCCACACAGGTAGGAGCCTCGCTTGGTGCTTAGAGCTACGCTACGAGCAAGGCGACATACCCTAGCGAACCAACGCACCGCATACTATCGCAATGGTCACACTGCATGCTTCGCACCACGCTACTTGACGATTAGTCATCGAGTGAGTCTCCTAGCGAACAGACGTGTTGATTAATTTTATTGACACTAAGTGATTTTACAAGATGGCGGAAGTTTTAATAACAGCTGTGTATAAAAGGGAGACTTTGTGGAACCCATCGAGCAAATTATACAAAAATGTACCTGTAATAAAATCACTTTGGAATGAAGTAATGGAATTGGTTAGTTTTGAGAGTGGTATTTTTACAAAATATGAAAAGAAGCCAAAACAGATTTATCACAAATTCACATAGAACATAACCTGAAAGTGTCACCAGTATTGAATCATAGTATAAATAGGCCAAAATCCATACGATTGTCGTCAAAGGAAGAATACGAGAATTTAATTTTGAATACAAGAGAACGAGAGAGGAATATTTGGATTGTTTCCGAAAGTAATTTGAAATTTGAATCTCGGTGGGTCCGAGATACTGAACGAATTTTAAATACCTAGCTAACAATTTTTGAACCGGTGTAAAAGGGGACGATGTATAAATGATATATATAAACAAATTTTACATTTATGAATATATATTTTCATAAATGCAGAATTTGTTTTACTTCCGTGAATATTTCACGGGTTGCAACTAGTCGACAATTATTAAGAATCAAACACATGGTCACCAGTTTCTAACCAGCTACACTTATCACTGATACCGATATATGTTATTCTATAAATACTCGTATATTTTTAAACTATACAAGATTTATTTAAACGGTAATGTTTTAAATATCAGTCCATAAAATTTATTGACTAGAAAATAACATATTTTGTTATTATGATTGTATGTTATTACAATGTATGGTCATGTAAGCATGAAGTCACCTAATCTATTAGTCACGTAGCATCTAGCGTAGCACATTGGTGTGGCCTTAGCCTTACAGGTTAATCTGAGGGAACCGACTCGCAATGACAGTGTTTTTATCATTAACATCATTACCCTAGACCAGGCGTGGAGAACACTTTGGAAGGCCGCATTAAGTTAGCTGTTCCTAATAAGGCCGCATTCAAGAAATTTCAATTAAATGCACTTCAAAATGTACATTATTTTGTAAAAATATTATAATAACTAACTTAAAAAATGGAAAAAAATGAAAAGTAATTTAATTTATTGTAGGACCAATAAGTACACAAATTAGTTTCATTATCTACGTTTCGGTGATTTATTTTCGTAATTATTTATATTGACGTAACAAAAATATATAATTGAATATTGTGTTCATTTCAAAGTTAACCAACCGTTTGATGACTTTGTACGACTGATTTTTGTTGAAAAGAATTTGAATATTTGGTTCAGTTATAGTTCCTTTTTCCTGACTATACGAGCATTATAAGTTACTTCATTGCAAATTTTGGATAAATTAAAAAGGTCACACTTAGTGGCCTACAAATCCGCATGTTCCCCTCTCTCCGGTTCTACACCATTGGTTCTCCACCTTTTTAACTTTGCGATTTTTCACCAAATCCAAAAATTCAACACGTAGATGAAAAAAATGACACATGCATAAACAACATTGCGTGCAAGATCACATTTTTCAATCAATACTCGAAATTTGCAAATTAGCGTTTCAAATTTACGAGTGCAATATGTGTATTCTTCAATTATGTCAAAATTTCGAGGTTATTTTAATGACCGGTCATTTCGTTGCATGACTTCATTTTTCATGAACTATTTATTTATATATTAAGTTTGTTGTTCTCACTGTGTTAATAAATTAAACCGACTGCATTTTAAAGCATGTCCTATTTTTTTTACAATCTTAATTTTTATTTTTAAATAGTCGTTCTGAATTTGAACCAGTTCTATTGCAATTGAAAAGCGTAGTTGTATTTTTTTTATGTACTTACAATGTAGTTTCAAACTTACATTGGAGTATAGCCTACCTAACCCAAACTTACATTGGAGTATAGCCTACCTAGACCAAACTTACATTGGATTTCTTTAATTATTTACACACAAACATATGATACACATATACGAGTATTCACAGTCACTTAAGTATGTTGATGAGTGCTTTCTAACGCGCTCAATCTAAGAAGAAAATTTGCTTTTGCTTTTGGTAATGTGATATGAAATATGTCAATATCCGAAGCAGTCCCGTTCAGAAGAGTTAAGGCCCTTCCAACAGGCATAGCGGCTGGAAGACCCGTTTTTGCGTATGTTATTGAGAACAGTTCTTGCCGGCGCAATCTAGTGTAATTGTTAGGAACATTTAACGCTAATCTTTGTAGTAATGCTGGACAGCTCACAACTCCTCGAACGAGTTTGACAACGTATACCAGGAGACGCAGATCTCTTCTTACGCTCAAGGAGTTATACCCGAGCATGCCCAGCAGAAACTGAGATAGCCTACCCAACCCAAACTTACATTGGATTAGGTATTGCCTACCAACTCAAACTTTAAGCAAAAAAAATGTTTGTGTTTTTTTTTCAAATATTCATCTTAATACAAATTCGTTAATTTTGATTTCTTCTTTCTAATATTTTCTACCATAAAAGTCAATCATTTAAACTTATATAAACCTTTACGTAAACGAGTCCGATCAAAGCTCGGCTTTTAGCTACTTAAAATTGTATATTGTGACTTCGCTAATATTGTGACTGTTCGCATTTTAACACAGAAAAATTTTTAATAAATTTAAAAGAGGGTTATGTTGCAGTTGGAATATTTAACAAAATGGGTTATGATGCAGTTGGGATATTTAACAAAATGGGCTATGATGCAATTGGGATATTTAACAAAATGGGTTATGATACTGTTGGGATATTTAACAAAATGGGTTATGATGCAATTGGGATATTTAACAAAATGGGTTATGATGCAGTTGGGATATTTAACAAAATGGGTTATGATGCAGTTGGGATATTTAACAAAATGGGTTATGATGCGATTGGGATATTTAACAAAATGGGTTATGATGCAGTTGGGATATTTAACAAAATGGGTTATGATGCAATTGGGATATTTAACAAAATGGGTTATGATGCAGTTGGGATATTTAACAAAATGGGTTATGATGCAATTGGGATATTTAACAAAATGGGTTATGATGCAGTTGGGATATTTAACAAAATGGGATATGATACAGTTGGGATATTTAACAAAATAGGTTATGATGCAGTTGGGATATTTAACAAAATGGGTTATAATGCAATTGGGATATTTAACAAAATGAGTTATGATGCAGTTGGGATATTTAACAAAATGGGATATGATGCAGTTGGGATATTTAACAATAATTATTTAGAATTCACTAACGACTTGATTACGAAAAACCACTCGTTTGATATCGATCGCGGTTTGTGGATTTTACACATTAGCCGTAGCTACGTCGTAGATCTGCTTTCTTTGTGGTCGCTTCTTATATAAGTCAGCTTACCAAGACTTGCCGCGAACCAGTTGCCCTTCACGACCCATACGTCTTCACAGGCTTCGATTGTTGGCTTATACCTCTAGTGTTTCGGTTTTGATCTTGCTTTTGCAATAACTGTTTACAAATATTGTATATTAATTCTTAACATACAATTTATAGTTCATCGTCACCTGACGAAGAAGACAGCGATCTCTGAAACCGGTACTGAGCTCAATTAATAAAGCAGATGTAACAAAAATAATGTTTATTTTATCAAACTTACAAATCCTTAACATAACACTTCAAAGCGAACGATTTTTTTAAAGATTTAAAGTATCGATTGTATGTCATTGAAACTTGAGTAAATTTGTTAAATAATGACAAACGATAAAAACCTTAAATATTTTTTTATGTAGGAACAGTGGTCTAGATGCTTAGGTACCATTCATGGATTCGGGATAGATTCCCTACGGATACAGCATTGTTTATTTTTTTTTAATTATTATACCAGTGCATAGTAATTGTGCTCACTAATCCTAGCGCCGGACCTGCTCCGACCCCTCTCCCCAACAACGGGGGTGTCACGTCGCAAGTGTGGGCAACTGAAATGATGGAAAATTAGATCTGCCAAATGTTGAAGCTTCCTGTCCAATGAGATATACTCGTGCCAGCGGGAAAACTAGCGACAGGAAGGGTACACTACACAGGTATCCCAGTGGATGAAGACTGTCTTCCCCCGGGAACCGTGGGACGTGGGAAGCGGGAGCACTCCTCACACATGACGGGCTAGAACGGTATTGACCTTTCGGGACAGAACGAAGCGCATGTGCTCTCGTAATCGTCCCGAGTCCTCTCTCCGTTCCGAGGAATAAAGACGCAATAAACAATTTATGCTGCGTAGTTCTATTACTTCATATTGATTTACATTCATCTCAAATGGAGAATGGAGAATGTATCTCCATGCTCGAACTCGTACTGGTACATACACAGACACGCAGACAGAGCCTATGTCAATTTTACAGTTTCAGATGTCAACCGATGACTTATCTGAAAATTTGCTGAAAATATTCAATTTATTTTATTGTACACTCCCACTCGCATGTGCGGTGCGGTATTGGGTCAGTTTCTGATATGTGAACATATATTGAATTGACATTAACTAATGTCAATTCAATACTTAATTGAACAAATATTGAATTGACATTAACTAATGTCAATTCAATAACTGGAAAACACGAATTTAGATAGTCAACGCTAGTATAGGCATACTTATTAATAAAATTTAAAAACAAAAAATCTCATGTAGGTACATATATTAAACACGTTCATTTTAAGAGTATATTTTGTAAAAATTAAAACCGCTTATTAAATTTAAAAACAATAAAGTTTCAATCTTTGGAATTTTTTAAATACTTATCATTTGCAATTTTATCTGAAATTAATTTAAAAAAAAAAACTTCGATTTCTCTTATTTTTTATCCATTTATGAGGAATAATCTAGAAAATTATACTTCTATCAACAATTATTTAAGTCATATTTTTTCGATTAATATATTTTTTGAACCGATTTTTGTAGAACCAACGTCGTATTCTTCGTCCTTCTTCCTTAGCGCAAAAAGTATTTGCTTTTCTCAAAAAAGGGGCAAGAATTAAATTATGAAAAAAAAATCAAATCATTTTTAGCGTTATTAAAAATTCCTAATTAGAACGTTCTAAAGGGCATCAAATAAAACGAATAAGAACAGTAAGTGTATTATGATCACTCATAAGAACGGTATTCTATATGTGTAAGTGTAATGGATATCTATTATGATCACTCATAAGAACGGTATTCTACTCGTATATGCGTAAGTGTAATGGATATCTATTATGATCACTCATAAGAACAGTATTCTACTCGTATATGTGTAAGTGTAATGGATATATACATTATAATAAAAGAGGTATTAAAGGTCACTAATTAGAACGATATATGTATAATAAATTTCCAATAAGAACAGTATTCAGGGTTACTAATTAGAACAGAACAAATGAACTCCAATTAGAATAGTATTAAATATCACTAATAAGAACATATCACTGTGTACATATCACTAATAAGAACATATCACTGTGTACATATCACTAATAAGAACATATCACTAATAAGAACAGTACAATATATATAAAACCCAATAAGAACAGTATTATGAGTCAATAATAAGAACAGTTTAACGAAACGGTATTAAGTGTCACTTATTAGAACGGTTTGATGGATCTCCAATAAAAACAGTATAAGGGTAATTAATTATTACAGTATTAAAAAACCTCTTATTAGTCCGGTTTATCACATTAGCTTTATGGAGTTGCTGGTATTCCTCACACTCAATTCATCGCATAAAGTTCGCGATAAGCGTTCTCAAATATATTTTTTTTGCATTTTGCTTAATTTTGAATTCTAAGAATCTTATAGTTTGTACATGAAACGTGAAACAAAACTATTGTTTTTTGAGTATCGTCTTATATCGAAGGTTGGTTCGCCATTACCTTTTCTTTGGACGATCAGTGTTATTATGCTATACAATGCTGTCATAATGCGACTCCGTAAATAACTTACGGACACTTTTATTAGAATTGAATATTTTAGTTCCAAACGGTATATTTACAAATGGTATATTGAATTCCAAACTCACACCTAGAACGAAACTAATATAATTAATGCTTCGTAGCGGCTTCAAAATGCATCAGTGTTGTTTGTTTAATCGTGCTCCATTTTGCATATTATTTTATCGTAATCATTTTGATATATATCAAAACATCAAAGGTAATATTGCCAGTGCAAATATTCGTATCATTTATTAACATCCTGATGCTTTCAAATCTCACTTTTAAGAAAAAAACATCTTAGTTTTATAAAACAAATATAAACTTTAACCAGCTTCACTTTGTTTCCTTTGATCATATTTTCAGCGTTTCAACACACAAGGTTTTGTGTCCTCAGGCGAGTTTATTTAAATAAATGACGTGTTATTTACAGTAAATTTATCATGAATTGAATACATTTTTCTTCTTATATACTTCTTACTCTATTCCCCATAAAACCATAGACAACATTTATTATAAATTATAGTGTTAGCAATATTTAATTTAGCTTAATTAACTCACCACGGAAGACACAGAGTGTGTTATGATATACTAAATGCGTATAGTGATATGCTAAATCATGTATTTTTTATATTTATATATCATTAATTATGAATTTCCGCAAGCTTGCATCTGAATTATTTAAACAAATATTGTACACATTCTTTAAGACCTCATTCCACAAAAAAAATTATTCGCTCTCGTCTGTTTCAAAATGTTATATAGTATACACTAAAACACAGCGTTATGAAAGTAATCCAGTGTTTTTAGCAGGGCTGTGGAGTCGGAGTCGGAGTCGGAGTTGGAGTCGGAGTCGCGGAGTCGCGGTGTTTGGGCCGGAGTCGGAGTCGGAGTAGGAGTCGTAAAAAACGAGCGACTCCGACTAATTTTTCGTTAAAATTTAAAATACATTTTTTTTAAATTATTATAATGAATGTGTATTCTGCACGAATATTAAACTTGCAGGCGCAAGTCGCGCCGATATGGTGATTCACCGAGATCCATTTAATGCATCAAGTCTACGAAAATGTGTTTGTCTACTTTTTTCTCACGTCCAAAGAAAATTCTGTTGGCTGGGATCTATGTAAACCCCATGGTTCGATCCATATTGACGGAAGAACAAATAAATAGAGCTAAAAACGCTCTGTTTGAATTAACCGTTCGTATGAAAGGCTTTCGACTAGAAAAAGAGACGACAGCAGGCAGCGTACACCAAGTATCATCATCTTCATCCGACACCGCTGAATCTGAAGACGATTTTGAAAAATATCTCAATGAACAAGATAAACTAAAACGTCCTCGTTTGAATCACAGTCCCAATATAGATGAAGGAGACTCTATTTCAAAATTTAAAATTGAATTTTATGATGCATTGAAAATAATGGAAAAAATTGACCAAACTTATAAGTTAAATGTTGAAATGGCAATACAGCGGTATCTAGAAATCGTAAAAGATTCAGCATTGATCGTTACAGCATTACCGCCAACCCAAGTATCCGTAGAGCGGTTATTTTCCGCTCTTAAAATTCTCAATTCTGATTTGAGAGCCTCTACGAATACAGATTTAATAGAAGCAATGTTGTTTTTAAGAATAAATTCTAATAAATAATTATTTAAGTTTGATCTTGTTTTATTTTTATCCCTATAACATGAAAAAAAGGGCTATATTCAAAGATAGGAAACAACCTGATAAAATTGAGCTTTTTTGAGTCGGAGTTGTGGAGTCGGAGTTGTGGAGTCGGAGTCGTGGAGTCGGAGTTGTGGAGTCGGAGTCGTGTTGTTGGTAAATATAGGAATCGGAGTCGGAGTCGTGTTTTTTTTTTCACGACTCCACAGCCCTGGTTTTTAGTAATAAAGCAATTCAGGTCTTAACTCACTTCGTGAACGAAAAGTCAAATTGTGGAAATTAACTTCGGAAACAGGCGCTTCTGTATTATATTTCCACACGTTGATAAGACGTGTACTTATCCATTATAAATAAGCGTGCCAGAATTGTAGAAATTGACTTAAGAAGTAAATTTCCACAATTTGACTTTGTGTCCACAAAGTAACATTTGGTCCATTCTGTATTTATGACGTGAAAACCTTATCACAATCGTCATTTTTTTCTATTCAACTCAAAACGACAGAAGTTATTCAAAAATATAAATAACCTTAACTTAAGATGATATTACGAAATACCAAAAAGTATGGAATATGCCAAGAAAATTCGGAATTTTCGTTATCTGTGTGTTTAGAACCGTTAATGATTTATTTAAGTATTGTTGAAGCAAAATGAATTATGTATGAAAATGTAAGTTCTCGGATATACGAGGAAACTGATTGACGGGAAAAAATGAGAGATTTTCCATGTAAAATTTCTTATAGGCCATTTAACAAACGTTTTAAACATGACAGAATTTGTTTCTGAGCGTTTTTATTTCTAGAAAAAGTTATTTTAATTTTTTAACTTCTTTGAAAATCTGTTATTTTCATCTTTGGAACTACGTGAAATATCTGACATAAACGTCTTAGGAACTACTTATAAAATCTGTTATTTTTATATTTTGAACTACGTGAAATATCTGACATATTCGTCTTAGGAACTACTTATAAAATCTGTTATTTTCATATTTTGAACTACGTGAAATATCTGTCATATTCGTCTTAGGAACTACTTATAAAATCTGTTATTTTCATCTTTGGAACTACGTGAAATATCTGTCATATTCGTTTTAGGAACTACTTATAAAATCTGTTACTTTCATCTTTTGAAAGACTTCAAATATTTGGTATTTTTATCTTTGGAACCACGTGGAGAAATCTGTTATTACTCTCTTTGGAACTATGTACTTGGAAATTTGTTATTTTCATCTTAGGAGCTACTTAGAAAGCTGGTGTTTTTATATTTGGAACTATTACTCCCTTTGGAACTATGTACTTGGACAACTGTTATTTTCATCTTAGGAACTACTTAGAAAGCTGGTGATTTTATCTTTGGAACTATTACTCCCTTTGGAACTATGTACTTGGACAACTGTTATTTTCATCTTAGGATCTACTTAGAAAGCTGGTGATTTTATCTTTGGAACTATTACTCCCTTTGGAACTATGTACTTGGACAACTGTTATTTTCATCTTAGGATCTACTTAGAAAGTTGGTGATTTTATCTTTAGAACTACGTGAAAAAATCTGTTATTATTCCCTTTGGAACTATGTACTTGGACAACTGTTATTATCATCTTGGGAGCTACTTAGAAAGCTGGTGATTTTATCTTTGGAACAACGTGAAAATGTTATTTTTGATATGAAACACGGACTAACAATGTTATGGAAACCCTGATACGTGTTTAATATTTTCAAAACAACCGAGTACGATTTTTATGTACGCAATGTCAATAGTCACACGGAACCGTTTTGTTACAATTCTGTATAAATAGAGTCGGATAACAAAATTAGGGCTGAAAGTGCAGGAATCGCCTCGGGAGCGGGAGCTGGAACTGGAGTGTGGGTGTACTGTACTGCGTACCGTGTACTGCGTAGAACACCATACTATACTATACTCGTACTTCCCTAAACATCTCCACCAGGAATAGGTTATGTTGTGACAAGCAAAACTCCGAGTAAACAAACAAGCCGGCTACCATGCAGCGCCACTTCTGCTGCCGGGATCCCGCTGGCACGCAATCGAAAGAGACTACGCGCAACTCGGTGTGTGGTGATGATGGATGCTGGAAATGGTTTGCCCTTTCACGAGGGTTCTCTCGCGAGGGGCTCCCTGGCCCCGCCCCCCTCTGCCCCCTCCCCGGCCTCACACCGGTGGTGGCCCCTCCCCCAGGCTGAACTGCGAGCCACTGTCGCCCTTAAGAGTCTGAGAGGATCGGTACAGTAGTATCCCTATTATTTGCATCACAGAATCTACTTAATTTCAAAAGTACTTCGAAGTTTAGAAATAACAGTAAACAATTTATACTCAACACGAATCTGTACTCGGTAGCCTGGTTGGTAAGATGCCGGTCTTCTTCTACCTGTGAGTTTCGGGTTCGATGCTCGGTGGTACTAAACAAAATGGAAGTCCCTGTCTAGTTAATCTTGTAACAATACTCGCGTGCACTAAACGTGTACAAGTGTTGTTGCCTGTCAACTTGCGATAGTATTTCCAATTCGTACGATGATGTACTGTGAGCTACTTGCCCACCGCATTGGTCTAAACTCGAATACTCGACGATTGAGGTCAAACAAATATTGTTTTCCGACAGCATTCATCGCCATATAAGCATCATCAATATGAGTTATTTTTTTATTTAATTTATTAATGTTTAATGTACTCGTATAATTTTCTATACTTCATATAACAAATGCAAATAATTACTTTTTATTTGTAAGTGCTATAACTTCAAACGTTCTTCGTTTATAATAATTTATGGCTGTATAAAACTGACTGTCTAAAATTATCTGTTGTAAAGTGAACGACTAAAAAAAAAGAAAAATAAATGTACTGGGAGGGATAACTCACAAGGGAATGAATTCAATTCGAATATATCCGAGGAATTGAAAAGTCATATACCATAAATCGTGTTGTATTTACCGTTAAACATCAATTTTCAAAAAAAAAAAAAATGGTAGAAAATGAAGCAGTTATTTTTTGCAAAAATTACACGACGTTAATATCTTGTAATTATAATCAATAAAAAAAATTCGATCGAGCAACGATATTCAATGGTTGTAAAATCCACAAAATTACGAGTTCTTGAGAATTTAATTATAGAGTTTATAGACCATAAAATTACGATAATTCACGATGTCCGTGAAAGATATTTAATAAATATCATAGAACTGGTTTTGAGATTAATCTTCTTCTTCTTTCTAGTGTCATGTCAGGTCCCCCCAACGTTGAATATCGCCTGAGAGTAGGCATATTTGTCCCCAGCAGCCCGTAAAAGACCCCCAACGCTCCTTATACCAGTGCAATTACGTATATTGCGGAGCTAGGAGATTTGCCTCCTGCCAACACCTCTTCGACCCTTTACTTTGCCTTGGATGATCAGGTGCAGTAATTTGTACTTTTTTCATCTAAGTACATGACCCAAATACCCATGACACCTTTCGGATTTTAATATTAGTCAGCAGCTCTCTATCAACTTTGGCTCTTTGAAGAACCCTCGTGTTGCTGAGTGCTGACCATATCCGTCCAGAGTATCCGTAGCATTCTCCGGTGCAACCACATTTCGAATGCTTCCAGTCGGTTCATACTACCAACTTTGAGGGTCCATGATTCCACTTCATGCAATAACACTGACCAAACGTAGCATTTGACTAACCGTTGTCGTTGGGATTAATACTTTCTCGAATTTAAGACTGTTGTATAAGTAAGTATGATCTAAGGTAGTTTGGGCCTCTAAAACGAATGAATAAATAATGATTAACAGAACATAAACAGTACTAATGGGAGTGAACGTCGTGTTAAAGAAACGCCATAGAAAATATGGTTAAATCAAATGAATGGTATTTTGAAACAAAGAAATGTCATAAGTAAAAATTGTAGGAGCTACTTAGAAAGTTCATATGGATGTAAAGGAGATTTGAAAGTCTAGCGCTGTGTCCTGTCTACCTATTCCGATAGATAAATGACGTAATGATATATGTATGTGCGTACTTTTTAAAATTTATTTTACCCAGTGCAAAGAATCAAGAAAGAGTTCAAAATCGAAAAAAAATAATTTAATATAAAATACCCTTGAAGATATGAAAACTGTATAATTTGCAGATATTAAATGTTAAATACTCGTACAGTTTCGAATACATTGCATTCCTATTTTATATTACACTTTCATTATTTACAAAAGAAACTGGTGGGGTTATTGCCGTACGACAATCACTTCCAACCAACCAAAAAAATCTAATAGACTTAAATTGAAGATCAGACTGAAAACTTTTTTTTATAAATGGATACAAATGGGAACCGAACCCACAAATCTCGAGTTGAAATAAAATCGTTTTGCCAACAGTCAAGGAGGCTGTCATCTATGAAAGGTCAAAACAGTCAAGGAGGCTGTCATCTATGAAAGGTCAAAAAAAAATAAACGTAGAAATTTCAGTCAATTGACTATAGTCATCATGCTGATTGGTTAACACTTCCTACCACATCACGCTATTGTATTAGCATTACTTTTGGTTAACACTTCCTACCACATCACGCTATTGTATTAGCATTACTTTTGGTTAACACTTCCTACCACATCACGCTATTGTATTAGCATTACTTTTGGTTAACACTTCCTACCACATCACGCTATTGTATTAGCATTACTTTTGGTTAACACTTCCTACCACATCACGCTATTGTATTAGCATTACTTTTGGTTAACACTTCCTACCACATCACGCTATTGTATTAGCATTACTTTTGGTTAACACTTCCTACCACATCACGCTATTGTATTAGCATTACTTTTTTTTACCGACTATATTTTAAGTATTATATTATACAAATATTATCAGTTTTATACAAAAAGAAACGAAAATCCCCCTTAACTACACTACTTATCAACACGTTTTCAAAAAATACTTAAATGGAGAATATTTTATGAAAACAAATTTTAGAGTAAAACAGGAAATTCCTTAAGGCACACAATCGAGTGCGGAGGGCGAGGGCCACGCTGGGAGGAGCAGGGCGGGGCTCCGCCCCCCGCCCGCGCCCCACCCGGCCTGCCGCGCGCGCGCACCATCAGTCGCTCCGCCGCGAGCAGCGAGACCGTGCGCCGCCCGAGCTATATCTCCCCGTGGCCGTATTCGGTGCCTTCCTACCCAGTGAGAGTGCAGTGCCCTCGTGCCGTGAAGCGCCCCGGTGCACAGTGGAGAGTGAACGTGCCCAGTGACGAGTGAGCGTGCACAGTGACGAGTGAGCGTGCACAGTGACGAGTGAGCAGTGCAAGTGGAGTGAGTGCAGTGTGCAGTGAGCGCCAACGAAGTGCGAGTGCAACACGCGCACCAGTGCAGTGAGTGAAACTTAACGCAACTAGGGCCGCCCCCGGGATGCCCACGCGGGCAGGGGCCACCTGCTGAAGGGAAGCATTCGCGCCGCGAGCCAGGGCCCGCGCGCGGCAGGGCATGCGGGGCTGAGGGGGCGCATGGCGGGCGCGCGGGCGGGAAGCGCGCCCCCCGGCTGCCGCGGGCCGGGCGCCCCGGGCCCGCGTCGCTGTCACAGTGCGGGGGGCGCAGCCCCACCGCCGCGCCTCCGCCCGCTCTTCCTGTGGGTGCGCCAGCTAGACACGGCCGTGCTGCAAGTGCACTGCGAGGACTACGACGCGCGGAATCGGCTCCGGCTCGCCAGGACCCCGCTGGGTTGGCGGGCGCTGCCCCGCACGGAGACCTTCGATGCCATTCGGCTGCCGCGCGCTCCACCACCCCCCTCGCGTCGGGCGCGCCCCCCTCGCCGGTCCCGCCCCCGACATCGCACCCCCCGCCCGCGGGCTATCGATCGCGCGCCAAACCCCCGCACCCGCCGTCCCGCGCCCACCCAACTCGCGCCCGCCCCCCGTACCGACCGCCGGGTGACGGACTCGGAAGAGGGCTCTGGGCCCTCCGCGGGCAGCGGCCTCGACGAACGGGAGAGGGGGGACTCCCCGGAAACGGAGTCACGGGTGACTCTGGACCTAAAGGAAAATTCCGGAAGCGCATGGAGCTTGCCGGACATCGAAATAAGCATCCCCTCGCACACCATTCACGTGCCACAGAGATCAGAACGCAAGGAGCGCATTGAAGCGACCTTGGCGGATCGGGATTTCAACCCGACCCCCCTGGACAAGCTTCTCGCAGTCGCGGAACTCGAGTTTCATCAGCAACGCGCTTCTTCTCCCGACATAGAAGAGACGTCGCCGGTCGTAGACACTCTTCACAGACAATTTTCCAAATTCCCATTTTTATCAGAAGACGAGTGTGAAAGGGAAATAGTGACGTTCGATATAGCCGATTCAGCCGAAAATGCGAGGCACCAAGATGATTTTTTCTCTCAAAAACAATCTGGGTCAGAGGATAAGATGATTGAGGATGAAGTCGTGTACCAAGGTGGTCTGGTGGCCGCAAAGGATCTTTTCGAAAGTATTACTGAAAGTCATTACATATCCGTGGACCTAGATAACCACGACCATGACGAAGCGATCAACGCTAACGAGCTTCTAGACTCCTTGGTAGAGAAGGGGTGTGAAGATAATAATATTGTCGGAAGCGATTTTGATAAAATAGCCCATATAGTCAGTGAGAGCGAGCACCTGGAAGGAGACTATGATGAGGAGGATGAGGAGATGCTGATGGGTGATGCTCCCGTGTCTGACATCATCCATCGGCTGGAGCAGTCGTTAGACTCTCCAGGACAAAACAGCATCACTGCAGCGCAGGGGCTGCTGCACTTGCAACAGATTACCGAAGAATTAGCCGAGGCTCACTTGAGAGGAGCTGTCAGCGATAATGTTGAATATTCAAATGATTATGACAAAGATAGTCCGCCTCTGGACGATGCAACAGGTATAGTTGATGAAATTCCAATAAGTTGTGATGAAAAGGAACAAGAATTGAATGAAAGAATTCGTGATAAAAATCACATAGACGATTCACTTCCCAATAAAATTCTTGAAATGGAAACTCCGGTATCTAATGAAAACCAAACTGAAATAGAAAACGAATTGATTGAAAATTGCGAAAGAGAATCAGAAGGGTATTCGTCAGGAGAGCCGGCATCAGAACCCGATATCCTCGACACTTCGTTGAGTAAAGAAGCAATAACCAACATGGAAGATGAACAAATGGATGATGTAAATAACAAAGACATCAGTAATTCTGACAAAGAGAGTGAATCTCGGGAGTCTAGTGACGACATGATGCCAACAGACCTTAGCATAAACACTACTTCTAAAAATACTTCCGATATTGTCCAAGATGCAACAGATGAACTTTCGAATAAAAGTGATGAAATGCCAAAAGACCTCAGTTGTCGGAAACGGCCCATCAGTCCGTACACATCTCCGCAGAGGATCGCCACTCCCCGGCCTATGTCCCGTGGCTCGGACACTGTCCAGTCCCCACAACCCAGCGGTATCCCAGCAGTTCCTTTATCTCCCGAATTATTTCCACCGCCTCAGAGCAAGTCCAATTCCAAATCTTTATTCCTCGAAACGCTACTCGCTTCCCCATCTCCGAAAATGTGTTTTTCTTCTGAACTTACAATAACAAAACATCAAAGTGAACCCTTAAATTTGGGCAAGAGTAGAAAGTCCGCGAGTCCAACTGTTAGTAGTTGCTCTGAGGAAGTCAAGAAGGTAAGCTCGTTAGGAGAACCCGAAGAGAAAAGATACAGAAAAGATATGGACGAAGCGCCTTTACAAAAACTTAACAAATTATTCTCCAAGTCGACCGACAACGTGTCTGAAACAGCGAAACAGAAGAAACAAGATAAACCTAACCGTACCGAGGAGCCAACACCATTAGAACAATTACAGCTCCTCAGGTGCAGTTCTGACTTCGATGTTCCCGATCCTCTTCTAGTTCCCAAGGAAAGGTTCAGCGCTATTCTCGCCTCCCCAGCTAGAGAAATCCCCGCTTTGCTGTTACAGAGACCGGAATTGCGTCTACCTGAGGCATTTGCTTTCCCCGCTGTTCTACAAGATCCTGATATTTTAGTAGTCTCTTTATCACAGTTAGAAGCCATTCTTCAAAAACATCGCAACTCCTCCGAAAAAGATAAGCATAAAGATCCGAAACCTACAAAATCGACAACTCCAAACAGTTTGCCAGAGGCTAAAAAATCCCATTCAGCGCCAGCGGCCCCGGTCCCCGAAAGCCCCCTAAGGGCACTGGCTGGTGGACCGGCCGCAGGAGCTGACTCTATGGCCGGGGATATTGATGCTGCCACCTCAGCAGCCCTGGGGCAGATCCTATGGTTACCCTACCTCAGTCAGTTTGAGGCTGCCATGGCTTGCACACAAAACGCCGACCTTTTGAAAGCGCTTCATTCTCCAGTACCCCCCGGTTACCCGCCGCAGCCCACATACCCGGACCTCAGTCAAATGTTCGCCCAACAATCGAGGTTCATGAACCCAGCCGCCTTTCCTGGTATGCCTCCCTTAGACTACGGAAACCCACTGGAGATGGCTATGTGGCAGGAAGCTATGGCTCACGCTAATAATGCTAACTTACATCGGAATCTCAAACCGAACCAAGCTGATAACAATCTTCTGAAGAACGCTGAGGCTCAGAACTTCTTCGCACAGGCGGCCAAGATGCAGCACTACCAGCAGCAACAGGCGCAGCAGCAGGCGCAGCAAGCGCGCGGCCACTCGGCCCGGACCAGTCCCATCTCCCGAGGTTGGCGAGCGGGTGCCGGAGCTGGGGCCGGTGCTGGGGTCGGATCGAGCGCCACGCTACCACCTTTCCCCTGGGCGGGCTATGCCGCTGCAGGGCGCGCGCCGCATCTCGCGCAGTACAGCCCGAGTGGCGCGCGGTCCCGTCATCACCAGCCTCCGCCATCACCCTCGGCTTACTACCAGAACAACAACTATCTGAGCATGACGAAACAGCCGAGCGGGCGCGACAGGGAGCGAGAGCGGGAACGGGAGCGAGAGCGCCCCGCGGAAAGCGAAGCGAGCGGAAGTAGCGGTCGAGAGCAGCGACCGCGGATCTCCGTGAGGAGCCTGCAGAACCTGCTGGAGCCGGCGGAGGTGGGCAGCTCCACGCACCCTCCGGACGAGCCTCCGCACGACCCCCACACACCGCTGTGGCACCCACTCTTCGGAAAGTAAGTCACACTTAACTTAACTTAATATGTATTGCACGAGTATTGTATTACATCTGTACCTTCCAGACACCGCCAGTCATTTCCCAACATATACCATATTATATTCCATAAATGTTCAAAACAACTTACTCTAAATTCACAGATCCATAAATTCAATACAGGATTGATAAATATTATATTGGCCTCATACCATACCATATGTGTAAAGTTTGACATACTCGTAGTTGTGAAATAATAACGCTATTGCGGGAAGTTATAAATAAACGATCTATAAAACGGGCACACACTTTAACCGAAGGACTCATTTTCACTTTAGTATCTTTAAGAACATTATTTTATCTGTATATAAATAATCTAAAACTAGCTTTACTTCCAAGTTAGGGGAAAAGGAATGACTAGTTTCAAGAAAGATACATCAGAGCCAGGTGCTGTCAAAAGAACGCTCAAAACAAAAACAATTACTTTTAGTTTATAAAAATATTGATTAAAACCGTATACATGACCGGAGTACACTTTTGAAAAAATATGAGTCAATTCCAAAACAAACCAAGAAACAAAGTGCGAGTATTAAAAAATTCAAAAATAGTTTAAAACAATTTCAAAGAAACATGCGTATTACACACACGCACAAAAACCAGGAAGTAAAAATGAAATAAAACGTATTTATACAGAAGTATCTGAGTAACGTAATATTTCAATTTTGAAACACATACTATCGAACTAAAACAAGTCGGCCATTATACTATAAGCTGCAATATTATGATAATTAGAGTGGGTGATTATTTTTTATTTTGTACTGTTTTACAAAACAAATGAAACTACGTTTATTGTATAAACACATTGTATGTTATTGTACGAGTATACACGTTTATTGTATAAACACATTGTATGTTATTGTACGAGTATACACGTTTATTGTATACAACCATTGAAAAATAAGGTAATTATTAAGTAAAATATCACACGATTTGATGTTTTTAAATGATAAAATATTTAAATCTACGGCGACTAACTATAAACGTTGAACAAAGATAATATCTTAATTAGGATCGAAGATCATGGATCTCCAACGAAGATCGGCAAAACCAAAATAAGATACACCGGCAGGGCAGGGTAAGGGAAATTATACGATGATTGAAAATATGCAGAAGCGGCAAACTAGACAAGGTAAATATTGGGTGTTAACATAACTTGTGTCCGTTTTTTTCAATTTAAAAATGAGCACCAAAAGTAAAACCCCGTCGAAATTACCGTATTTGAAACGCAATAAACATCGACGAGCTGTCCTTTAATTCATAGCATCTTCACCGCACACTTCGCAAATATCGCAAACAGCTTTGGCAGCTTTAATCTCTCGATTGAACGCGAACAGAAGGAGGTGTCGAAAATGCTCACTTTCGTCTACTTGACATTGCATTTTGAAGGCTTGTAATCAAATAAAATAATATATGTAACGTAAAAGCAAACACAATATCTTGTAGAACAGAAAATTTTCTTTCGAATGACGTATAATATTTACCATTTCGTTGTACTTTTGGTGCTCATTTTTAAATTGAAAAAAAAACGGACACAACTTATGTTAACACCTAATAGAATCGGAAAAAAGTTTTGAAGACTCACCCATTACATAATTTAAGTGGGATATTAACGTGATCCATTATAATTCATCATCTCTGCGTACTTCGTTAGGGACAAAGCGTGATGGAATAGAATGTAAGTAGGTGTAACAATTAACAACTGTTTAATAATTGTTTTCGCACATTCTTGGATGGGTTTTTCAGCTAGTTTATGAATATTACTAACAAAGAGCTTATAACAATATTACTAACAAAGATAACAAAGAGCTTATAACAATATTACTAACAAAGATAACAAAGAGCTTATAACAATATTACTAACAAAGAAAACTAGTCAATGTTTCATACACGACAAAAGACAGAATAAATATTAATAAAATTTAAAAATATATGCAAAGAATCATAACAAAATCGAAACTGTATGCGTCACCGACACAATACGGGGCCTTCCAAAGGCGAACAGCCCGCATACCGCCAAATCAGGCGTCACTTTTAACATAAGTATGAAATGACGTCCTAAATCTGGTTTCCACATCACATATTCATACATAATTTCGATGGGGGACGATGCAGTTTCTTACAACAAAAAGTTGCGATGCATTCCTTATTAAGAGTGATGGGTTTTTGCAATGTCGTTCCTTAATTATATATATTTTTTGCAAATATGACTTGGACAGAGGAAGAACGGGAAGTGAGGAGTTTGCTTTTTGGTAGGTCTTATCAAAATGTATGATGGTACATATACCATATGTGTATGAATACTGCGTACATACACTAAACTACATTTGAATGTGTTACTATAACATAGGAAGATCTACAAATGTTTCTTTGTAGTTCGTCTTCCCTTGATAAGTTTTCTGCGGCTTTCTTACCAATTATGTTTTTCTGAACATATGAAGTTTCGGGGAAGAACCCAATGTAATGGATACAGCCACTACTTTCCAATCCTTACACTTAATCTATTAATTAATTCATTCATTGTCAACCAGGGTCGATCCACTGCTGGATGAAGGTCTCCCCAAGTTGACTCCATATAGTTCGGTTTTTTTGCTCGTTGATGCCGTGTGATGCTGTCATGCTTCCTAATTTCATCTATCCAGCGTACCTTCGATCTTCTTCAGGGCCTCTTTATGCCTCTTGGGTACCATTGGATTATTTAGAATGTCCATCGGGGGTCTGACATTCTGGCTACGTGTCCTGCCCATTGCCACTTCATTATTTGGCACACCTTTATAACGTCTTCTACCTTTGTTATTTTGCGAATCCAGCTGTTTCGTTTATGTTCTCTTTTAGTATATCCCAACATGCATCTCTCCATGCCCCTTTGTGCAGTCTGGAGCTTTTGCGTGTTCTTTACTGTGAGCGTCCATGTCTCGCAGCCATACGTAAGTACTGGGATAATACATTGGTTGTAGACCCTTCGCTTCAAGGATATTGGGAGACTACTTTTGAAGATGTTGTTCAAACGTCCAAATGAGTTGTTCAAGCGTTGTTGTTTTAACAACTTAATATATTAGAGTATATATATATGTTTATTTTGTAATATTTTTAAGCTGTCAATAATGATGGGTTCGAATCTCGAATTGGAGCCTACTTCAAGAGAATTTACTCTTTAAACGGGCTATATAAATTGTCCCTTAATTATTACTATGGAGGAGAAGTATGGAAAAAGACCATGGTGATCATGACTCAAAATCGAGCGAACGACCCAGAAGAAGTGTAAAGTAAAAAGTCGAAACATGTAAGACTAGTATAGTATAGTAGTATAAAAAGAGGTCGATGTCAACGCTGATGAACTTGAACAAAATAACACAAAGGTTCGTTACTTTCTATTATAATTCCGAGAGTTAACGAAATAATTTTCTGACAAAGTTCATTGTGTTCTCAGTCGACGTAAGAAAATCTCAATTCAACGAAATGTATTAATGTTATTCAAATGAATTTAAACTTTTCTCTTTGTTTGAAAGTCAATAGGAAAAGGAATTATTATGTTTTATTGTAACAGGCTCGTAAATTACCTAGATATTTTACTTACTCGTTATTGTCTCGTTTCTTTCACTATTATACATCAAATTTAGTCGTTATTGCCTCGCTTTTTTCACTATATACTCGTACATCAAATTTAATATTTTATGTATAATAGTGAAAGAATCTTGGCAAGTTCCTTTCTATTATTATAAATAACAATTGAAAAAAACTAACGAAGGATAAAGAAACTTGAAGACTAAGGGGTTGATCGTGTCAAAGCCTCCAAAGGGTCATGAAGCTAAGAATATATTAATGGAAATGTTAACAAAAAAACATTACTTGTTAAAAATAGTTACGTTAACTGAATTAATTATATCTAAACTTTATTTACTGTTAAACTAACAAAACTTCTTTAAAACTCCTTATTTGAAACTTGACCTAGTTTTTTTTTATAAAATTCAAAAAATCTTTTTTCTCACTGTCCCTAACAGTGTGGAATGAACTTCAAAGAGTTTTCACATATGTAAGAGTAGGTACCATCTTTATATTCACGTTATTTGTTACATTAATACAGAATCCCGTTTCATCTTTATTTCCCGTTGTCTCCATGTCTTATTCCGAACGAATCCATTCCGTTTAGTCCTGCCATTGTGGTTTCATCTTCATTTTCCGTTGTCTCCCTGTCTTATTCTGAACGAATCCATTCCGTTTAGTCCTGCCATTGTGGTTTAATCTTCATTTTCCGTTGTCTCCCTGTCTTATTCTGAACAAATCCATTCCGTTTAGTCCTGCGATTGTGGTTTCATCTTCATTTCCCATTGTCTCCCTGTCTTATTATGAACGAATCCATTCCGTTTAGTCCTGCCATTGTGGTTTCATCTTCCTTTTCCGTTGTCTCCCTGTCTTATTCTGAACGAATCCATTCCGTTTAGTCCTGCATTGTGGTTTCATCTTCATTTTCCGTTGTCTCCCTGTCTTATTCTGAACGAATCCATTCCGTTTAGTCCTGCAATTGTGGTTCAAACATTAGTATTTTTTGTTTAATTTTTGAAATTTTATTTTCTTGAAATAGATTAAAATTAAAATGAGTCAATTTTTACGAACGACTGCAGCTCGGACTTTTAGCATTGTTTATGTTATTCTCATCGTTGTAAGTCAGCTGTCTTAGAACAGGCAATGAGCCTAGGGAGACAGCTGAGCCTAGGGAGACAGACCGTTTATTACAATAAGCCTGCCAGATGTACCATATATAATGTACTACCGGGCTTACTGCCACTTGGTGGTTGGTGGAACGCCTATCTTGTGACCTGAAAGTTGCGGGTTTGATTCCCGTTGGTATTAAGAAATAAAAAAAAAGAGTTCCTGTCTAGTTTTCTCTAAAGGGTCTCGTTAACATTTTTGTAGTTGGCCGGAAGATATTATCTCATGGCAATTAACTAGACGACGAAGGTCTTTGAAAGTACATTGAAATATTATTTTTATAATTACTTGTTCCACTCGGGCGCTGCCATAGCTACCAGAAATGATTTGTTTTATCTGTTTGAATTTTAAAGTAAATCGCGAATTTAATAAATGTAAATTGTCTTTTTATTATTATATGGTTGTAAGTTTCTAAATAAACGAATTGACAATGCGCGTTCAGATTCAAGAAGCGTAGAAAACTCCCAAAGTCCTGGAGGAATCCAGAATGAAGACGTAGATTGTTCCTAGTGAAACAAATGGACATTTCTCAACACAACCACCTCCAACTGAAGCTGATTAGAAAGCGAGTGCTGAAGAAAGGCCTCGGAAATAGTTCCTCCGAAGCTCGCACCGTGCAGAGAAGGTACCAGTACAGCGAGCAATGCGCTACTCCACTTGCGAGTGCCAATTGTTGCCTCAATTAAGGCAAATCGCTTTATTTCGCGAATCACACTCACGACCGCCCCACTTTCCTAATTATCATTTACTATCACTATCAACTCGTATTTCATTTTATTTTTATACGACAGAACACTTACAGAAACTTATTAACGAATACACACAACACAGATCATTTCTAAATAATACCAACGATTACAATCCCAATTGACTAGCATTCATTTAATGCCCGGCTCAGTCATGCTAGAAAGTCAGTGAAAATGCTATAAATTACGAGCAATATATGGAAAAAATCGGCAGTGTCAGTAAATGAGTCAATCTTTTTCTTTTTCTTCCTGACACTGTCCCAACTCATTGCCTAGGTAGGCTGTTGGGGTCGGCTCTTCTCGTTCTCAGGTTGTATGTTCTTCGGTTCTGGGTGTCGCTTTCATCTAGGCCGTTTCTCTGCAGGATTTTGGAGCATTGAGTCGTCCAAGAGTTATTTGGTCTTCCTCTGGATGGCTGTCGAAGAAGACCAAAGAAAATACGGTAAATTACAGTAAAGTCAAGGAAGCTCCACAAACATTGCCAGATTTACCGTATGGTCTGGTGGTATCCGTCTTATGTGCCCGTACCATCTCAGTTATCGCTCTTCCAGCTTACTGTTTATGTCAGTGACCCCCAGGCTACCACCAGCCAATAAGTCCATATCAGTCAGCAAATCAGTCAATATCGCCAGCATCCTCCTAAATTTGGACAGCGCTGAACTAAATAAGTCCACATACTCGTATAAGTCAGCTACTGTATTGTACTTTCGGGACATTCTCTCTACAGGAATATAGAAGCCGATGTTACTTCTAAATGTAGTTACATTAAATAAAGCAGGTCTTATAAGGCAGCGAGATGAAACGCTTAAATCGATACATTCCAGAGACACAGACGAGTCTACAAGACCATTCAAACCTTTATAAAGAAATACAAGAGCAATGATACGCACGAGTCAAAATCAAGCCTTTATAAAAAAACTACAAACGTATAGAGATAGAAAAAAACCGCTAATTCTTACATAATTTCTATAATGCAATGTTGATATAAATTTTAATACTTTGAATAAATATTTTAATACGAATACATTTAATGTTTATTAATTTTAGTAATTCCAGTTTTTTTTCACAACACTGTTAAAATTAGGAATGAGTGTTTTTAATATTGTTTCACCGAGTAATAACTTGTAGCTAATTCAAATACCCTTCGTGTTACACTTTTATAATACGAAGTGATAAATAATCAAAATTAATAATACCCTTCATTATTTTTTTCTATATAAATATATGCAGTACAATCTGGCGGGATTATTGCCATGTGGCAACATCTTCCAGCCAATCTGAACGAATTTTTTAAATAGTCGTTAAGTGAAAACCAGATCGAAATCTTTTTTTTTTTAATTTGATTTTAACGGGATTATACCCGCAACTCCCAGATTGGGAGAGATTTTTTATACAATTTTATTTTTGCCATGTTTAAAAAACTGTTTATGCGCAAAATGATAATACCACAGTTGTAAAATATCCGCAGACTGATAATACCACAATTTGTAAAATATCCGCAGACTGATATACCACAGTTGTAAAATATCCGCAGACTGTTAATACCACAGTTGTAAAATAAACAACGAGATGAAGGAAGTAAAAAATCGCGGTGTTTAATTTTGGTTTCATTTTTTGTGAAGCCACTGAAACGGGAAGTATCGGAGTTCTGTTTTGTGAAGCTCCACTGAAACTGGAAGTATCGGAGTTCTGTTTTGTGAAGTTCCACTGAAACGGGAAGTACCGGAGTTCTGTCTTAAAAAATCAAATGAACAGAGTAGAAAGTAAGAAAATGTAGCATGGTCCCTGTGACGTTTGAAATGTCGTGTCTCAAAGGGATGGGGTAAAATCGTTTTTTTTTTGACAAATCGAATCGTTTTTTCACAAATCGAAAAGTTGTTTTTTTCTAAACTGACGTTTTAATTCCTAATTTTCATTATACTGACTTTCTTATGTATTGTATGATTTGTATCTAGCTTTAAATGGGCCAAGATCCACTATTAATTAATACGAATTACGAACATTTAATTTTATGTATAAAAATATCGAAAATCCAATTATCGTATACCCCTTCGTATAACCTAGGCAGTGCAGACTAACGTAGTGACTTTTGACGAACGTCGCCAAATATTATTTGATTTTAACAAACTGCCACATTTGTAACATGATGTATTAATTTGTCATTATTGTTAGTTTTACGTAATGTATTTACCTAAATAACTTGCTATTTATTAGAATCGAGGCTTATATTAAATTTGATAAAATAATTAAAATTACTGAACGTCGTTACAAGGTTGTATTGGGGCAAATTTGTGAAACTTTTTTTTTTTTATTAAAGAAAGTAAATTATTGTACAAACATTTGTCAAGGCTATACCTATATACAAATTTATTACTTAACTAATCTTAATTATATGTTATCATTTATGCACTTACTTAACACTTGCCTTACTATGCTAAAAAAATTCCGCCAGCCACGGTGCTGGACGCTAAGCGTCCAGTGAAAAATGTATATTTTAAATTAAAATTATGCAAGATCTGCTAGTTTATTTTTTGTAATTAGCTATAAAAATCATTTTATTATGTATAAAAACGTCGAATAATCAAATAAATATAAGTCCTGGTCACTCGCTATCCATCACAGGGTGGCAAGTGTTAATCTTATTTTCCTACATATCATTTTATTTAGATTTGTGAAACGTTGTGTGATTTGTGAAACGTTACAGGGACCATGCTACATTTTCTTTAGTATAGTATAAATTATTATACTGGAATACGTTCCCACTGTCCATTTCTCCAACTAGATCGAACGAGCTGTTCGATGTAAACAGGGCGTACACAAATTATATAATTAATTAATTTATCGATAGAAGTCGCTCCGCGTTCAATAACGAATTCGTTGAATTAGACATGTTTAAGATTTCAATTTAAATGAGCACGTTTATTTGTATTATTTTATCCTAATGTCATCAAATAACAAGGAAAACATTAAATTTTAATGATCAAGTCTAAATATAGCATAATGACAACAGAAACAGAAACAATGTTACTCACACTTCCCTGTCAAGTGACTCAGTTACACTTACAACGTTTATTAAGGAGTTTTATCCTCAATTTATCCACAGCGATGTGGAAGATGTCGATATTAGAAAATTCATTCAACAAGGTTAATTAAAATTAATTCCTCGTGCAAGTGGTGATGCCATGTGTTGCTTATCAACAATGTGGGAATATATGTGCGATCTCCAACAAGGGCCAACAAGTCTCTTGGATTTATAAAAAGATCTTGTTCTCAATTCTCTAGCATTAAAGTGATCAAAACATTGTACTGCACTTACGTCCGTAGCATACTCGAACATGACTCACAATCTGAAACCCCCAGTACGATATATATATATATATATATATATATATATATATATATATATATATATATATATATATATATATATATATATATATATATATATATATATATATATATATATATATATATATATATATATATATATATATATATATATATATATATATATATATATATATATATATATATATATATATATATATATATATATATATATATATATATATAATATATATATATATATATATATATCTCTAACCTGAGATTCGCAGATGACATCACACTACTAAGCGAAACAAGAGAAGAACTGGAGAAAATGATACAAGAGCTTAACTTTGCCAGCAATCGAGTCGGCTTAAAAATGAATCTCGCTAAAACCAAAGTAATGTACAACCAATATACACGTGCATCAACGAGACAAACTAAGATCGGCGACATAGCCTTAGAAGAAGTCCCCCACTATATATATTTAGGACAGCAAATATCAGCAGACGGGAATATGATCAATGAAATTAACAGAAGAATAAAAATGGGCTGGAGCGCATTCGGAAGGAATAGC
>OX463847.1:46206890-46300230 GCA_949825065.1 Odontocerum albicorne | reverse complement strand
ATATATATATTGATATATATATTAACAGGCTAGAATCAATCCAACGTAGATTTGTCAAGTATCTTCAATTTAAATGCAAAGAATACGACAACGATTATGAGGCCAGATGCAGGCGACAACACCTCCTACCACTTCGCGAAAGACGGAAATTAGCCGATATTATATTATATTATTAACGAAAATAGCGCAATATCACATTGAAGCCCCAGAATTACTCTCAAACATAAACCTTAACGTCCCCAGAATCTTCGCAAGACATACTAAATGGCTGAACATCCCCTTTAGTGCGACCAAATGCAGACAAAATTCATTTTTTGTAAGAGCATCTAACTTCGTAAACAACCTGGAAGACTTCCCGGAATTCGATTTATTTAACTCTTCTACGAACTCGGTTAGATTGCGCATATGCGGGAACTGGTTTGGTGTGGATCTCTGACTGTTTCATCCCTGACTGTCTCCTGGTTAACAATTTTCAGCATTACTTAAAGCCTACCTACAACCCTCTTACCAATCTCCTAACATAATTAAGTGTACATATTGAAACCATATGCGAAAACTGTTAAATGGTGTTTCGAAACCCATAGATATCAGTAATAATACCGACATAAACACTGTATGTTTTCCTAATAAAATAAATAAATAAAATCTCAACACAAGATCCACAAGGTTATCGAGTGGTTTGGCTACAGAAAAGAAAAGAAATGGACCTGTAGTTTGTAACATCTTCCTTAGGCCCATTTTTATCAATGGATATGACTCGAGTCATTTTCCATTCGCTCTTGTTTGATTTACCTGATAGCAAGCGACACACCCTAGTTATCTACACCTAAATGTTTTATTTTCTTTTTATTTCAGCTTTTGTTTTCTCTCTCTCTCTCCCTCCTAGAATTTTTCAAGTTTTTTGTTTGTATTTCGATTTAAAATATTTTTTATTGCTTCTCGTCTAAGTATAATTTTTGTTATATATGTGTCATTTTAGATGAAAATTTTAATGCTTTAGATAAGTTATATATTATCTTTACAATAAACTCGAGAGACTATTTGTTTTCTATTATAATAAACCATAAAAATTTAATGATTTAGGTTAAGCTATATATTATCTATATAGTACAATAAGCTCGAGAGACTATTTGTTTTCTATTATGATAAACCATAAAAAATGAATATTTAAAACTCTTTCCCTTTATTTTAAGTTTCTCGTTGATTAACTGATTTGTATATTTATATATTCAGCCAACGCCAGTTTCCAATAACAGAGCTGATTCCTCAATTTAAAAGCCGGGACCGACAAGTGATGTAAAACATTTCACATACTCGCATATCGCAGTCTCAAACATCACTCTGTAATTACGAACTTTCTTTTTAATGTCCATCGTGAAAAATTTGATTACTTTGTGACATTCACCCTCCCGAGAGTGTTTTGTGCACTCTGTATAGTTAATTTAATAAATGCAAAATTCTCATTATTCCTTCCTTCCTCTCAGTGTCATGTCAAGTCCCCCCAACGTTGAATATCACCTGAGAGTAGGCATCTTTGTCCCCGGCAGCCCGAAAAAGATCCCCACCGCTCCTTATACCAGTCCAATCGCGTATATTGCGGAGCCAGGAGATTTGCCTCCTGCCAACACCTCTTCGACCCTCTATTTTGCCTTGGATGATCAGGTGCAGTAATTTGTACTTTGCTCCTCTAAGTATAATACCCAAATAGGACACCTTTCGGATTTTAATATTAGTCAGCAACTCTCTATCAACTTTGGCTCTTTGAAGAACCCTTGTGTTGCTGACCATATACATCCAGGGTATCCGTAGCATTCTCCGGTGTATCCACATTTCGAAAGCTTCCAGTTGGTTCTTACTACCAACTTTGAGGGTCCATGATTCCACTCCATGCAATAACACTGACCAAACGTAGCATTTGAGGGTCCATGATTCCACTCCATGCAATAACACTGACCAAACGTAGCATTTGAGTGTCCATGATTCCACTCCATTCAATAACACTGCCCAAACGTAGCATTTGAGTGTCCATGATTCCACTCCATGCAATAACACTGACCAAACGTAGCATTTGATGGTCCATGATTCCACTCCATGCAATAACAATGACCAAACGTAGCATTTGAGTGTCCATGATTCCACTCCATGCAAAAACACTGACCAAACGTAGCATTTGAGTGTCCATGATTCCACTCCATTCAATAACACTGACCAAACGTAGCATTTGAATGTCCATGATTCCACTCCATGCAATAACAATGACCAAACGTAGCATTTGAGTGTCCATGATTCCACTCCATGCAATAACACTGACCAAACATAGCATTTGAGTGTCCATGATTCCACTCAATGCAATAACACTGACCAAACGTAGCATTTGAGTGTCCATGATTCCACTCCATGTAATAAAACTGACCAACCGTTGCATTTCAGTGTCCATGATTCCACTCCATTCAATAACACTGACCAAACGTAGCATTTGAGTGTCCATGATTCCACTCAACGCAATAACACTGACCAAACGTAGCATTTGAGTGTCCATGATTCCACTCCATTCAATAACACTGACCAAACGTAGCATTTGAGTGTCCATGATTCCACTCAACGCAATAACACTGACCAAACGTAGCATTTGAGTGTCCATGATTCCACTCCATTCGATAACACTGACCAAACGTAGCATTTGAGTGTCCATGATTCCACTCCATTCAATAACACTGACCAAACGTAGCATTTGAGTGTCCATGATTCCACTCCATTCAATAACACTGACCAAACGTAGCATTTGAGTGTCCATGATTCCACTCCATGCAATAACACTGACCAAACGTAGCATTTGAGTGTCCATGATTCCACTCCATGCAATAACACTGACCAAACGTAGCATTTGAGTGTCAATGATTCCACTCCATGCAATAACACTGACCAAACGTAGCATTTGAGTGTCCATGATTCCACTCCATTCAATAACACTGACCAAACGTAGCATTTGAGTGTCCATGATTCCACTCCATGCAATAACACTGACCAAACGTAGCATTTGAGTGTCCACGATTCCACTCCATGCAATAACACTGACCAAACGTAGCATTTGACTAACCGTTGTCGAAGTCTCATTATTCGTTAACTTTACATATTAATATTACTATCGGATTACGGCTATAACATTTAGATTACTCATCCTGGGTTATACCACCGATGATGATACATCCTGGGTTATAGTACCGATGATGATACATCCTGGGTTATAGTACCGATGATGATACATCCTGGGTTATAGTACCGATGATGATACATCCTGGGTTATAGTACCGATGATGATACATCCTGGGTTATAGTACCGATGATGATACATCCTGGGTTATAGTACCGATGATGATACATCCTGGGTTATAGTACCGATGATGATACATCCTGGGTTATAGTACCGATGATGATACATCCTGGGTTATAGTACCGATGATGATACATCCTGGGTTATAGTACCGATGATGATACATCCTGGGTTATAGGACCGATGATGATACATCCTGGGTTATAGTACCGATGATGATACATCCTGGGTTATAGTACCGATGATGATACATCCTGGGTTATAGTACCGATGATGATACAAAAAAGGAAACTTAATTACAATACTTGACCCAAATCACAGGGCGCCAAAATATCGGATCCGTCAAATTATAATTGGTTCGAATTTCTTGAACTAGGCCTGCGAGTAGTCGTAGGTAACTGAACTGAGCTGGCTTGTAAACTTGCAGTTTACAAAGTGACTCCTGTCCCTTCACCCTGTTGTAATTTTTGCGGTCATCTGAATCAACCCGCCGATCACATTACGCGGTACTGCGATGATAATCGAGTCAAAAATCTCCGAAGGATACTCCACTCAGCCTCACATCGATTCATCTTTGGACCGGTTGACTAATCCAATCTAGTTGCATCAAAGACTAGTTATGCTGCATTCGAAATGTTTTGTGTAAGTACTGGCAACGTGGTAGACTGTTTGAACTCCAGGTCTTAAGTCACTTTATAAATATAACATATTTACTTCACAGCGAGTCATTATCATTCTTACGTGACCTCAGGTCTTAAGTCCATCATCGCTTCTATTATTTTTACATTCAGTTATGTCACCACTAGAGGAGGAGTCCCTTTGTGCAGTCTCTTTTTCGTCACTACGTGACGCCGCGCTCATAAAAGATAATAAAAGATTTTGAACTTCTAGTGTAGATTACGCTGAATGGGAACTTAGTTTATACCCAGCGTGGATGTTAGAGGGATCGAACTGAACTGATGTTTCCAAAGTGAAAATAACCATAGTGATCTCTAACTTTCGGCAGGAGTTAGCAATAATCATAACTTTCTTACGGTATATCAGTTTGGGTAGATGCACCTTAACCCAAAAACACATATTGCAGGTTTCCCAAAAATTGATTGTGAAAATAATTAATAAACTTCCTGCTCGGTATCCCACGGCGGAGCTTTTCAGAGAGTATCAGGTCCTGAACATAGCCAATTTACATCTTAAATCCATTCTCTGGCACTACCATCGAGAGGAAGGGAAGATGCAGACTCAGCAGACACACATGACACGCATGGCAACTAATGAAATGTTCACCATCCCTAGAGTTAAAACCTCTTTTGCCCAAAGGCAATATGCTTATTTGGCTCCCATTACATACAATGGCGTGCCGACTTCAATAAAGGTAAAGGTAGGAAAACCATTTAGACAGTCGATCGGAGCGTGGTTGTTATTGCGACAGGATTTTGAGTACTTGTACTTTCAGGATGAATGACGAGTGGAAAGGATTTATGTGAGCTCGTGAGTGGGGGTCTCTTCTTGTTGTTTTAATTTTGGTTGTTTTTGTATTTGTGTTTCTGTGTATTTTTTTTTGTTTTAAATTTGTTTTAATTTTTATTCTTATGATTGTGTGCGGTATATTGTGGGATGAACATTTTTGGTCTTTCTGGAGTGATGATGTGCGAGGAGTTGAATTTCGCAAGATGTTTCCAGTTGTAGTTGAGTGTCACTGTTTGTCAGGTTGATGAGAGTGTGCAACGGGTTTTTTTTTGTGTAATCAAAAATCGGAAAGAAGTATCGATTTATTTTTTCATGCTAAATATCCTCAGTGAGATACAGGCAAAAGCCTAGTTTACTGGGGATACGACAAATGAAAGGCAACAAACCCAGATCCATTAAAATTATATGTCCAAATCAAATTACCTTTTGTTTTTTCTCAAATTGTTTATATTTCTTGTCATGTATAATAATAAATAAATAAAAAATAAATAAATAAAAAAAATAAAAATAACGAAAAAACTATCTTCAAGAAACGTAATCGCGTTGCGTTTCTCAGCTATGCTTTGGCAATGTGGCTATGAATTTTTCTAAGAATCGAGTTTTGCACCGGAGCAAACAAGTTTCCATTCGATGGAGATATGCCCCGACCTCCAGCCTCCGGCACCTGTGACATTTATCTTCCTTTGTCTGGTCTCGGTGCAGAGAATGCTCCGCGGTTGGCAGGTCGCCTGAGCGGGCCGTGAGAAGTGGCTGATTCGAGCTCTACAATTCTATACGTCACAATCAGAGGCACTTACTTGAACAAAGGTACTCCGCGTTTCACATCGTTATGCGCGTAGGAATTCGAGTTCCAGTAAAGAAGGAATCCGTACGAAGTTTCTTCCAATACCTGCGCCTTATAAGTCTGGTTTCTTCAGTTGAAGCACGATACGGGTATATTCGTAATTGAAACATTCTAAATTCTTAACATTTCAGCAAAACTATTTATCATCTCAATATTAATTATTATGTTAATTTATGTTTTTCTGAAAATTAACAAAGCGGCGTTGTTGGATATTTAATGAGACAGATAAAAACTGAATTCTGATAGTAATTGTATCCAGTGCCGCATTTGTATAAACCGCGCCCATGAATTTATGTTATATAGACCAGTGTTCCCCAACCGGTGGTCCGCGGCCCGGTGCCGGGCCGCAGAGACTTTCCGCCGGGCCGCAAACAGTATGCCAAATTTCAAGAAATTCGCCATGCAAAAATATTAAATATAGGATTTTCATCCATGTCCTCAATAAAATCGAAACAAAGGAATAACTGGACGTGAATGCAGCACTTCGTCTGTCAGAGACAGCACTGCAGCCAAGAATATCCAATATATTAGCAAAGATCAACACCAGGTTTCGTATTAGTTTGTTGCAAAACCCCATGGTTTTTGTTAAATTTTAATTATATCAGACAATGTTACAATTAAAATTGTTTAACTGTTATATGTATTGTCTTCTTCTTGATGTGCCCTGTCAGGTCCCCCCGACGTTGGCAATCACTCTGGCGAAGGCTTCTCTGTCTTGCGCTTCTCTCCATAGTGATATCCTGGGAATGATAATCAGGGTGGTTTCCCGTTGCCTTCCCTGATAGGTGTTTCTGTAGGGGTCACCCTCCCTTAGCCGGGGGGGTCCGGTTTTATGGCGCCGGACACTCGAACATTCATCCTCTCCTATCTGCTATGGCACTGATGGTAATATGCCAGTGACCACATTGCCCAGGGCTCGCGGGGCTTAAGAGGCCACTCGTGGACGCTAGGAGTAGGACTATTGGTAGTGTTGCTGATGGAATGCAACTATGGCGTTACGCGGTATTTTATAGGCACACATTTTCCGGCAAAACATGCACCACCGCGACCCTACCAAACTTTGAGCCCCATATGTATTGTATATTTGTCAATTATAGTTACATATGTACATCTGTCACAATGTAAGATTAAAAAAATATTATATAAAAAAAAACATTTTTATTTCAGTATTAGTGGTTCGCGAAATTTTTTTCCTTTTTTTACCGGTCCACAGGTCTAAAAAGGTTGAGGAACACTGATATAGACCGCGCCCGTGAACAGTTTGCAACTTGCGCCCCAAATATGCTATTAAAGACACACTCAGGCGCTACTCTAGCTGCCAGGCGTCATTTGTTTATCTCTATTCGATTTTTTAAATTAAAATCTGATTTAATATTTGGGTATTCCAGAAGTTGCACACAATATACGAGTATATATTTACAATTTGTTTAGTAGAATACTGTTTTTTATCCACTTAACCCTACAGTGCGCAATGATCCACATATGAATCAACCAAAGTTTTTCTAAATATTTTTGTGTTGAGTGGTATAAACAACGACTCATGCGCTGTTACTAATGTGATACAATAATCTCCATGCTTTAAAACTACATAGGTTTAATAGAAAACTGTTTTACCGGTCAATTTGGCAGTTGAAGTTTGACTTGTTGCGCGTAGATGACTTTTGTGCTTTGTTCCAGTTTGAAATCAAATTACTTTATTATTGGTGATCAAGGTAATCTTATTTTTTTTCTTTTATTCTTTAGTACTCGTACATATGTGTAAAATAAGTTAAGTAAATATATAATTTCATTTATATCATTATATCATATAATTCAGTGTTCCCCAACCTTTTTTGACCTGTGGACCGGTAAAAAAAGGAAAAACTTTTCGCGGACCACTAATACTGAAATAAAAATGGTTTTTTTATTTTAATATTTTTTTAATCTTATATTGTGACAGATGGACATACGAGTATGTAACTATAATTAACAAATATACATATAACAGTTAAACAATTTTCATTGTAACATTGTCTGATACAATTAAAATTTAACAAAAACAATGGGGTTTTTTCAACAAATTAATGCGAAACCTGCTGTTGCATCTTTGCTAATATATTGGGTATTCTTGGTTGCGGTGCTGTCTCTCACATTATTTTACTTGTATGTACTGTTACTCTCACCGGTCCATTCCAAAATGAAAACAATTATATATTATGAAATTCTTGGAAATATATTTAGGTAGGGTTTTGCATCCGAGTTCACTATCCAAGAGCAAATATTTCCGTTCTCCCTAAGTGTATCTGAGAAGATTTATGACTGTCCATTCTGAGAAAACCAGCGATCATCGTGTCGCATTATCATACCAATTATATTTGTTTAACAATTACTAAAAATACAAGTCAACATGCAATTGAAAAAAAACTATATTTAATATTTTTGCATGGCGAATTTCTTGAAATTTGACATATTGTTTGCGGCCCAGCGGAAAGTCTCTGCGGCCCGGCACCGGGCCGCGGACCGCCAGTTGGGGAACACTGAAATAATTAACTTACAAATGCGCAGTGATTCATATATGAACCTTACTCTTTAAATATAAATACATAAAAACAAAAGTTTTATTGTATTTTTCATGTTCCAGTACATATTTAATGCATAAATATATTTTTATTTTTGAAATAAAAAAATCGCACATTGCAGGGTTAACATAACGGTAAGATCTTTTTTGGAAAATCTCATCAAAATTAATAGTTGAATATGAATACTACACATACGAGTAAACACTACACTACATTCCACCTAAAGCCGAACATGTTTCTATCACATATATGATGATCTAGAAAGATTTCTTTGTAGTTCGTCTTCCGTTGATAAGTTTTCTGCGGTTTTCTTACCAAACATATGCAGATATGAAAAATTGACTTGTCTAATTGCCTACCTTCGTATCTTTACATTCAACTTGTTTATTTTAATTGTAATGTTTTTAATCTTTCATTGACTGTGGATTCGAATCCCGAGTTAGAGCATCATTAACCCTTGCCGATCTGTGAACGGACAAGAGTGACCAAGACGTATATTTTATTTAATTTCTCGAAATATACTGCTTGCAGGGTCTTCATACTTTATGTATTCCTCATCGAAACCTCTATGATTTGAATGATGTCATTACGAAATAAAATCATTAATAAATATCAACAGAAATGAATGATTTTAAATCGAGAATTGACGAAATGTCAAAACACTCTGTATGACTCATTCTTTTTTGACAGTTAATATTTTACGAGTACATTCGTTCCAGGGATTGGTTACCAGTTTTATCAAACACCTGTGCGTTTAGTACATAGAATAGAAACAAAAGTTATTTCGTGCCCCAATTGCGATAGACTTTCTCCACAGGATTAAATTTTGATTTTATGATATGTTTGTCCTATTTTCAAATTTTGACCTATTTTCAAAGTGTTTATATTTTCCAAATGGCATATTTTATTGATTTGAATTTCGTGTTTGTTTTTATATATTATTATTTTTGAATTTATATATTCATTTTATATTTTGTTAATATGTTAATTATTGTCTTAATTCGAATTATATTTTTATTGCCAAAAAATGCACGCTGCATTTTATTGTATAATTTTATGATTTTTTTTTAAAAGGTTGGAGACCTCTTTTCAGTCATGCGCATTCTGAACGTTGCGCAGACCGAACGACGCAGTGAAAATATGATATTCTTATAGAAATGTCACCTCTCTGTTTAAACTCTTATTTTATCATTTCTTACACTTATTTTATATTATTCGACATTTTATTACATAATAAAATGATGTTTATAGCTAATTACAAAAAAAACAAATAGATTTTGCATAATTTTAATTTAAAACAAACATGTTTACTGTACCCTCAGTGTCCAACACCGTTACTGGCGTAATTTTTAAGCACAGTAAGGGAAGTGTTAAAGAGAATGCTCTCTAAACGGCGATATATAAATTTATTATTATTATAAAACATGCTTAGGTACAAAATAATAAAACATGCTTACAAGATAATGATGTATATCGCGCCACAAAACAAGCAACGCCATGTTCACTGTTACTATATATCCGATTATGTTGATAATAACGCTTTTAGTCTTTTTATATTAGCACGATTTTCAAATAATTTGTTAATATTTTCACGAAAACTTTTATTTCGTAAAACAGCTTGTTAAAGTGTCTATATATAAAATAATGTAAACAATTGGATGAACAATTATAATTTTTTTGTTAAAAATTAGTTTGCTAAGCTGTAGTGTAGCGCAATCTTCCATAAAGCATTCTTCTAAATCGTTCTTGTACATATTTGAGGCTTTCCTTTCTTTTTTTTTCCGTTCTTGCTGACAGTTAACCTGAGGTGGTATATGTGGGTTTACTTTTTATTTTGTTTACTGCCATACGTTTTTGTTCTTTTTATTTATTCTTTAATCTAGATATGCGGGTGTGTGGGATGGAAGCCCCCCGATGCCATTGCGGTCGGGCTCGCCCTACATTGGTGGAGTGTATCTCGGCCGGGGAAATGTTTGTCGGATGAGCCCGGACCTTTTAATGTCTTCTCCCTTGAATGTATTTTTTTTTGTCATCTATTTATGTTCTGTGTTTTTTTTATCTTCTTGTTCTACGTGTTCAAGGGTGTGGGCTGAAAAACATCTGGTGTCTCCGTGGCTGGGCTCGCCCTATATTGGGGGGGGGTATCTTGGCCGAGGGGATGTTATTAGATGAGCCCAGACTTTTTGATAGCTTCTGGTTTTTTAATATATTCTCTTTTTAATCTTCTCCCTGGCTCCATTCCAACTCAGTATCTGCGAAGACTGTTAAGGGTCAGCTCTCTCGTCCTCAGGTTGTATGCTCTTCTGTCCCCCAGGCCGTGCCTCTGCATCAGGTTATCTTTTTGCACCACCCATGAATTCTTTGGTCTTCCTCTGGTTGTTATTCGAGGAAGATCCATGGAGATTGCCTGGTTCACAATGTGATCGGGTGCTCTGCGTCCAACTTGCCCATACCATCTCAATCGCCTCTCTTCCATCTTACTGTTGATGTCTGTAACACCTAGGCTTCCACG
The DNA here is from genome assembly GCA_949825065.1 of Odontocerum albicorne. Classification (NCBI taxonomy): domain Eukaryota; kingdom Metazoa; phylum Arthropoda; class Insecta; order Trichoptera; family Odontoceridae; genus Odontocerum; species Odontocerum albicorne. The sequence goes on along the minus strand of OX463847.1, from coordinate 46,289,518 downwards.
AATGCGTGAGCTTTTTATTTTATCTCTTAGAGACACAACAGCTGACCATCTTAGCATGCGCATTTCAGCAGTTTCTAGTTGCCTAGAGTAAGAGTTATACATCGTCCAGCATTCGGAGCCATAGAGGAGTGCGGGTCTGACAATCGTTTGGTATACTTTTCCTTTTAACTTTACTGGCATTTTCGGACCACATAGAACTCCCGTCATTGATCTAAACTTCATCCATCCCACACTAATTCTATGTGTTACACCTGCTGCACATCCTCCATCGCTATGGATGAATGTATTATCTTTTTAATGTGTTCTTGAAATGTGTCTAAATGTATTATGTACATACTATGTTGCTATCAATAAACCTGTATTTATTTATTATATTTTTATAACATATTTATGAATCTTGGGGCGCCCCCTCTGGTTTGGGACCCCTAGGCAAATGCCCTTGCCCTTAAGCAAAGACGGGTGATTGTAACTGTACGAGTATATCGTATTCTATTCAATAAATTATATAAAATGCATTTCAAATCATAATGGTGTATACATGTATTCAATTCCTGGTTCCGACACAGATATTCCCAAAATAAGATACGATGATACGATAGGCAATCCCTCGTGATCAAGTATGATTGTCACCCATCTTGCGGATGGGAAATACCTGAACGAATTGGTTCATTGTGCGCAAACTGTTGCTGTTCAGCTACCACAAAGTTTCGATAGATCAAACCCAAAGTTCCGGTGGCTAGGAGATCAAAGTCCCAAGACGATCGGTAAGTTTAATATGTGGTAGCCTTTCTGATATAATACTTTTTTCGTGGCTTAACGGCGTTGTAAGGATTTATGACAAGCTAATGAAAAGTATGAATTCGCCCGTAAAACATAATATTTCTCCTTTCTACGAAGAGCTTGCCACGCACAAGTCGGTTATTTAAATTTTCAACTTTTATCAGCTGAAGTTTTAAATCGACTAAAAATTGCTTTTTTTTTCAAAAACTTTATTTATTTCATTATGCATTGACCTTACTTGTGCATTTTTTTAAAAAATAATTTATATGACCGAAATTATAGGTATCCTTAATACCCTCGATCACTAGGCGGAAAAAGTGTCTGTGTCGTTCGAGGGGAGTAGCACAGCGCGGGGTTTGAACTGACGACCTTCCGCACAGAAGTCCAGCGCGTTACCGCGCGGCCATGCACCTCATTGTACTCGTATGTACAAAAAAAAACGTAAACGAAACTCTGGGATTCGCAACAAAACAATGATTGGAGACGTTATAAAAGTGTGCAAGAGAATGAAGTGGCAATGGGGGGCGGGGGCGGGGCACGTAGTCAGACTGTCAGATTCCCGATAGACATCCTAAATACTCGTAATCTAGTGGTACTCAAGATGCATAAAAGGGTCAAAAGTACGCTAGATTGATGAAATCTGGAAGCGTGACAGCATCACATGGCACCAACGAGCACAAACCAAATTATTTAGCGTCGACTTGGGGCGAATCATCCTAGTATGAGTGGATTGCCTACATAATTAACAGCGATGTTAGGAATCATCCTAGTATGAGTGGATTGCCTACATAATTAACAGCGATGTTAGGAATCATCCTAGTATGAGTGGATTGCCTACATAATTAACAGCGATGTTAGGAATCATCCTAGTATGAGTGGATTGCCTACATAATTAACAGCGATGTTAGGAATCATCCTAGTATGAGTGGATTGCCTACATAATTAACAGCGATGTTAGGAATCATCCTAGTATGAGTGGATTGCCTACATAATTAACAGCGATGTTAGGAATCATCCTAGTATGAGTGGATTGCCTACATAATTAACAGCGATGTTAGGAATCATCCTAGTATGAGTGGATTGCCTACATAATTAACAGCGATGTTAGGAATCATCCTAGTATGAGTGGATTGCCTACATAATTAACAGCGATGTTAGGAATCATCCTAGTATGAGTGGATTGCCTACATAATTAACAGCGATGTTAGGAATCATCCTAGTATGAGTGGATTGCCTACATAATTAACAGCGATGTTAAGAATCATCCTAGTATGAGTGGATTGCCTACATAATTAACAGCGATGTTAGGAATCATCCTAGTATGAGTGGATTGCCTACATAATTAACAGCGATGTTAGGAATCATCCTAGTATGAGTGGATTGCCTACATAATTAACAGCGATGTTAGGAATCATCCTAGTATGAGTGGATTGCCTACATAATTAACAGCGATGTTAGGAATCATCCTAGTATGAGTGGATTGCATACATAATTAACAGCGATGTTAGGAATCATCCTAGTATGAGTGGATTGCCTACATAATTAACAGCGATGTTAGGAATCATCCTAGTATGAGTGGATTGCCTACATAATTAACAGCGATGTTAGGAATCATCCTAGTATGAGTGGATTGCCTACATAATTAACAGCGATGTTAGGAATCATCCTAGTATGAGTGGATTGCCTACATAATTAACAGCGATGTTAGGAATCATCCTAGTATGAGTGGATTGCCTACATAATTAACAGCGATGTTAGGAATCATCCTAGTATGAGTGGATTGCCTACATAATTGACAGCGATGTTAGGAATCATCCTAGTATAAGTGGATTGCCTACATAATTAACAGCAATGTTAGAAATCATCCTATTGTAGTATGAGTGGATTGCCTACATAATTAACAGCAATGTTAGAAATCATCCTATTGTAGTATGAGTGGATTGCCTACATAATTAACAGCGATGCTAGGAATCATCCTAGAATGAGTAGATTGCCTACATATTTAAAAATATTTAATATAGTAAACGTCATCGATTGTGCATAAATATTTTAATAAATCATTTTCTTATAAAAATTATTACATTTTAGAACATTTGATAAGCGATTTTTGTTATTCCACGTGTTTATACCTCTTAACCCAAAACTCTCGGCGTAATGATTCCGATTTGTTACGAGAGCAGTGCAGTGTTTAGGTCTAAATTACTTCACATTGTATCCCTTGCGTGTATTGTCTATTGACCCAAATGAAATATTTTAATGAGAAATGATTTTTTACAATCTTTTATATTTTATAACTGTTAATAATGGTTTTAAGTATCTCGATTTTTTATAAGTGAATGGTTTTTTATAATTTCTGTGACGTACGTAAATTTCTACTTTATTTTATTATTGTCTTCTCCTTATTATTTTAGGCCTATTGGCCTGTTATGGTCCTGCATCATTGTTTCCCTCTTGTAATGTCGACTGCCAGCTGTCTTTCCATCTTTAGGGAGGTCGTCCTGGAGGTCTGCTCGCTTGGAGGATACTGTCCCTGGCCATTCTTACGGCTCTCGGTTCCGCCATTCTGGATACATGTTCGTTCCAGAACCTTCTTCTCTGTCGTCCCCATCTGACAATATCTTCAACTTCGCACACTTCCTTTGGATTTCTGTGTTTCGTACTCTATCACGAAGGGTTATTTTATTTTATTATGAAATCATTAACTCATTTCCATATCCGCGTCATCAATTATACCACATGTTTCCAGCAGGAGGCAACAGAGGCATCAATCGAGTTCTGCCCAGAGCATGTAATTCCGATGTTCAGACAAACTAGCGTGTCCTGCCCCCACAATCACATTTAGAAGTACTTTCGGTCAAGAAACCTCATTTTTAATTGTCCTGTCCACCTTGCATCTATCACCTTTAATCAGATTCCATTCAATGAATTCCAAGTACCAAGGCAGTTATTTCATCCAGTCATCAGATGTTTTGTCTTGCCACTTCAGAAAACGCTCTTTACCCGGAGGAGTCGTCAGTTCTTGCGCTCTCTTCATGAAACTATTATTTGATTTCAATCTCGGCATTTCTGGTTGGTGATCATTCGTGTATAGGGGGTGTCATGGGCCCTGGACTTGTTTTGTTCTTTGAAATCATGGTTTGCATATTTCAAAACTTGATACACGATAACCAACGCCAATGTCTTCAATAATTTAGACTGGAAAGTTAGCTTTATAAGAAAACTTATTAATCGTATTATTGCAGATTTCCATATTATCATCCATCCTCGGTTCGTTAGTGAACATAAATAGTCCTCTTCTATGGTCTGTCACTCCACATGTCCATCTACTTCCTGCCATCACCAGTATATATCCACCCACCTGGCTTGTGATCTCCCTCGCCTTCGTCTTTTCACGAAGAAGATCTTTCGTACAACACAATACAAGGGATTCTTAAACCTTCCATTTTTCCAGTTTATAATCTAATCAACATCAATTCTCAGAGATATATACAGCGCCAAGAAGTAACATAATCGTATAATAAATGTGTCCGCCGAAACACGTTAGAAATTTGAAACTACCATTTTTTATTAAAATTTGTGGTTAGTTGTATAAATGGAAGTATAAACAAATAAAACATTACAATTTATCAAAGATTTCGGCTTTTACTTTGTGGAACTCCATATTAGAATATTTAAAAATGTACTTTGTTACTATACTAATTACATTAAACCCCGCTATACGTCATTCTACCTCCCATCTCGAAGCTCTCTTCAGGGGAAATGATAATCTCCGTGGCATAATTAGTAAGATGCTTGTCTCTCAAACCGGAGGTTACGGGTTCGAAAAAATATTTTAGTCACTTAAGGCCTTTATAACATATTTCTGGTTGTTTGGAAGAGTTTTCCACACGGCAATAAGCCCACCAGGTTGTATTGTATCGAATGACAGTGCAATACGATGATCTTCGATTCGCCTAAAGAGTGCCTCGGGAAAGGAGGTAGAAACACGTGTGGCGAGGATTAATATAACTAGTGGAATGACAAAGTAATTTATTATTCAATATTACAATACGAATATATTATCATACAAACTGGAATTTCAAGTCATCGCAACATCTGGTTTGAACTTTCAAGATTCTGCACTTCTTCAAATGCTTCAACTTATATAATGTGCTTGTACGTATAGGCGTCCTCTGCGCCATGGACCATGGTCTGACAAGAAGAGACTTCGAAAGATAGGGTGCCTATCCTCATATGTAAAACAAACGTTCACTGAAGGGGGTCTTGTCACCTGTATCCAGTAAATAAAATTACGATTAGAATAATAAATAAATCGAATATATCGTATTCTGTACAGGTACACGTGTTCTCTAAGCCGAGAGCTATCGCAATAGATCAGGCCTTGCGATAGTGACAGACTGGAACCAGTTCTGCGGTCGGCCGACCAGTTCTTCCTCTGTACCTCGCTTCTCCACTCCTCGGCGCCTCAGTCTTCTGCATGCAGCCGCTCCTCTCCTGACCTAGGCCAACTGGTCTGGCGTCAGCTCGCCGCCGCGCCGGTTACTCTGACTGAGTGTCCACCACTATCCACCATCCACGGAGAAGCTCATTAGCATTGCAGCATTCCGCGTTCACTATTATTTTACCATACATCAAAGCAGACGTTGTTAAACAGTTGATAGTCATATTTGGCTGTGTATGGTATGTAAGAATTTCGATTCGCGAATTTCTAGACTGATAACATATATGGTAGTCATATGAATCCACTTCTACGCTGACTCAACTGTCGCGAATAGATTTATTTCAAACTTTGTCTCTTTGTATTCAAGTTCCTTTGTGGGATATTTCAATTGTATCGTTCAAATCTGTGTATGAGAGATATTCATTCGGACAGCGGTAGGATTTTGAAGTCGATTTCTTCTTGTTCGGATTGTTCCAAATCAATTTAACAGAACGAGGTATTATAATCGAGCTTTTCCCGTTGCTGATATTGTGGCGTATAATGGTCTAACTTCTAGTGTTAGAGATACGGGTAGTATGTGCAACTTTAGGGAACACTTAAAGACGATCCTTTTTGGGAGGTCTATCAAGTGGGCTCAAAGCCTGAGTTAGAGCGCCCTCGAGGAGAGTTCACTCTCTAAACGGCGCTATGTTAATTGTCTTTTTATTATAATAATAATTATTAAGGATAGTTTATTCTCTAAACGAAGGTATATACATTGTCCTTTTACTATATCATAGTCTGGATATCAGGAAGGAAAAGTAAAGAAAAACGTTGCACAAATTACAGCGTCTTCAAAATGTTTGTCTTAGATTTATTATTAACCTGCAAAAGTGTGACCACATCCCTTCATATGAGAAGGAGCTGAACTGGTTGAACGTGATAAATAGACATTTGAATATTTTTTACTGTCCCGCCGCCCCCTCTTAAATCGCCGAGAATATTCAGCTTCTTTCCGACCATATAGACTTGCGCTAAACTCAAGCAGAGATTATAAATATTTGCTTTCCCAGTTCACCCTACTTCTTTCCCAGTTCACCCTACTTATATCCCAGTTCACCCTACTTCTTTCCCAGTTCACCCTACTTATTTCCCAGTTCATCCTACTTCTTTCTTTACGTCGCATTTTACTTTCCACGCAGTGAAACTCCAAAACCAGTTACAAAGTATGTAATTCAAAATATCATTAGCTTTATTTAACTATATTTTCTTAGTCTTTCTCTATCACATGCACTGTGTGATATATTCTTTGTTAGTATTTTTTTTCATTTATTTGTTCTTTATGCTCTGACAACTTTGACAACTCTGACAACTCTGATAGCTCTGATAGCTCTACTGAATTAAATTCACGTTTCTCCTTGATTCCATTATTCCATTTCTATAATACATTAATGGTCTTTCGATATATTCTTCTCCTTTTAGTCCATTTATTCAACTCTTTTCAGTCTATTCCATATCCATGGTTCAGTCCCATACATCATTAAAATTGGTACGAAAATACTGTTATAAATAACACTAGTTAACAAGGGTGAAAACGGTCATTTTATGTCAATGTTTATGTGCTGATAACGAATATGAACTTGAAAATGTTCCATCACGTACCTTTTAAGAGAAAAACTTGAAATTACTTAAAATAAGAATAACAATTTAAAAATGAAATCGGGTATCAAACTATTGACTTCTTTAAATGATTCCCCAGCATATTCACAAGTTTAATACATTTATTATTGTGGTTCATAGTACACTAGAACATTTATTGTTGTTCATAGTACATTTATTGTGGTTCATTCTGTGTCTTAATTTAGTATTTAAGGAATTTATTTATTTTCATTGTTGTAATTACGACTTTTGAAATGCGCAAAAGCGTACTTATTTTATTAAAACACTCCGCCTTCTGTTACACAAAAATGTTACGTGTTACAAACTTTTCACTGCGATTTTCGTAATCAGCAGGGTCGATTTAGTAAGAATCAGCTAATTTAATCTCCGTTATAGACAAAAAATTAAAATTTGTTAACTAGTGTAATCATAGCAGATTTTGATACTGTTCGTTTCTTTTTAAAAACCTTCCATCAATTTGTTAAGAATCGTCTTTTTCCAGAAAAAATATGAACAAGATTTGTCAACCTCTCATCGGTTCAAAATAGCTATTCGAGCTTTCACATTTCCAGACCCCTGGAATGCACTATTGGCCAGATCAGCACAATGCATTAAGCGTGACACGATACAGTCCTGTGGCGGCCTACATGCCTACATAACGAGTGCTGCTGATGCAGCTACCAGCACATCTAAATAGTTCAATAATACAATTTGTTTCTGAATTATTGTAATTCCATTTATTCTAGTCTGCCTGGTTCGGACATTTCTAGGTTACAGTCAGTTTTCAGTGCAGCTGATATATGATAAGTATAATCTTATGTCAGCTTTTAAAAAGTCTACATGGGTGTAATTGTATTTTTCCAAAAGATATCATTACATTTCTTGATGTCGTTTTTGATAGTAAGCTCTTTTTCAATAGATATATTATACATATAGGTTATACGGTATCTTCGGGCTTCTACCATACTATATACTCGTAGTATTAGAGAGTTATAATTTGTTCATCGATATCTTCCAGCATGGAAAAAACAAACTTTTATTAATTAATTTTCTGTTTCACGTCTAGATTATTGTAATTTTATTTATTCTGGTCTGCATGATTCACAAATTTCTAGACTCCAGTCTGTGTTTAATGCAGCTGTTAGGCTGATATATGGTTATGGTAGTCATAAATATATTGTCATATAAGTCCACTTCTAAAAGTCTACATTACCTCAAGTGTCGCGAACAAATTGATTTCAAACACTGTCTCTTTGTATTCGAATCTCTTAATATGAGTGTCTCCATTGTATCTTTTATGTCTGTGTCTGAGAGATGTTTCTTCGAAGAAGAGTACAACTTTAGGATCAATTTCTTCTTCATCTAATGAATCAATTGTTTCAATTCGATTCAATAGGGCGTGGTATTGTGGTAAAATTTTTACCGTTTCTGGTACTATGGCGTGGAATTGGGTGTCTCTTTGTATTAGGTATAATATATGGGTGGCATGAGCAGCATTCGGAAGCTCTTAAAAACAACCCTCTTTGGAAAGTGTTATAAAAATGTATGATTGTATATGAACACTACACACATATAATACACTACACTACGTTTATGTTACTACCATATATCGGAAGATCTACGAAGGTTTATTTGTAGTTCGCCTTCCCATAAGTTTACTACGGATTTACAAATATGTGCAGATGCAAGGAAGCTCCTTATATAATGGCCTATCTATCTAATTTACACATGACACGCATGGCAACTGATCAAATGTTCACCATCCCTAGAGTTAAAACCTCTTTTGCCCAAAGGCAATATGCCTATTTAGTTCCCATGACATACAATGGGGTGCCGAATTCAATAAGTGTAAAGGGAGGAAAACAGTTTAGGCAGTCGATCGGAGCGTGGTTGTTATTGCGACAGGAGTTTGAGTACTTGGGATTGCAGGATGAATGATGTGTGGAAAAGGTTTGTGTGGGCTCTTGAGTGTGTTTTTTATTTTGTTTCATATTTGAATACTTTTGTTTTTATTTTTATGATTATGTGCGGTATATTGTGGGATGGGCGCTTTTGGTCTTTCTGGAGTTATGATAAATAATAATAAATAAATAAAAGGTTTATTGATAGCAACATAGTATGTACAGATTATATTTAAATAACACTTCTAAAACACATAAATTGCTGATAATACATTAAATACAGAAGCTATCAAAAGGTCTGGGCTCATCTAATAGCATCCCCTCGGCCAAGATACACCCCATCAATATAGGGCGAACCCAGCCACGGGGACACCAGATAATGTGTGAGGAGTTTGATTTCGCGTGATGTATACATATGCAATTGAGTGTCACTATTTGTCAAGTTGATGAGAATGTGCAACGGGGTTTTGTTTTTGTGTAATCGAAAATCGGAAAGAAGTATCGATTTATTTTTTAATACTAAATATCCTCAGTGAGATACAGGCAAAAGCCTAGTTTATAGGGGACACGACAAATGAAAGGCAGCAAACATAGATCCATTAAAATTGTATGTCCAAATTAAATTACCTGTAGTTTTTTCGCAAATTATGTATATTTCTTGTCATGTGTAAAATAAAATAAATAACCGCAGCCACTACCTTCTTATTCTTATAATCAACTTATTGAATTTGTAATATTATTAATCTGTCAATAATAATGGTTTCTAAGTCTAGGGTTCGAGTCATTAAAACGCCCTTGAGGAGAATTGGCTCTCTAAGCGGTGCTGTATAATTTTGTATTTTATTATTATTATTAAGAGAAAAGCCTTAATAACACAAATGTTTGAACTCACCCAATAGGGATGTGACTCGAAGGCAATGTTTGAACTCACCCGATAGGGATGTGACTCGAAGGCAATATTTGAACTCACCCGATAGGGATGTGGCTCGAAGGCAATGTTTGAACTCACCCGATAGGGATGTAGCTCGAAGGCAATGTTTGAACTCACCCAATAGGGATGTGGCTCGAAGGCAATGTTTGAACTCACCCGATAGGGATGTGGCTCGAAGGCAATGTTTGAACTCACCCGATAGGGATGTGGCTCGAAGGCAATGATGATATTGAATATATTACCATCACATATCAGAAGATTTAGAAAGGTTTCTTTACAGTTCGTTTTCCCTTACACTGACATTTCACCAATTATTTCACCTTAGTGCACGCTTCAAGACATCAGTGTACTGTATTACATTTTTGTTGTTTATAGTACAATCTTGCTTGTATATTGCCATGGTAATCTCTTCCAGCCAACCAGAAAACTGTTTGAACAAACCTTAAGTAAAAACCAGACTGAACTCATTATTAAAAAAACTGTGTTCTAATATGAATCACATATCCAAATGAAACCTCGGAGATGGAAGAGAGGTGTCTTCCGAACTGGACCATAAAAGTCGTCAAGTATTCTTCTCACGTTTTCTGTTGTTCTTCTTAGTTCAAGTTTCATATCCACTCATCAAGATGACCACCAAAAGACGATTGTATATTTCCATTTCAATAGCTTTAGTACAGCCTGTAACAATTGTAATATTACGTTAGATTATTAAATTGTGTATTGCCATTTCAATAGCTTTGGTACAGCCTGTAACAATTGTAATATTACGTTAGATTATTAAATTGTGTATTGCCATTTCAATAGCTTTGGTACAGCCTGTAACAATTGTAATATTACGTTAGATTATTAAATTGTGTATTGCCATTTCAATAGCTTTGGTACAGCCTGTAACAATTGTAATATTACGTTAGATTATTAAATTGTGTATTGCCATTTCAATAGCTTTGGTACAGCCTGTAACAATTGTAATATTACGTTAGATTATTAAATTGTGTATTGCCATTTCAATAGCTTTGGTACAGCCTGTAACAATTGTAATATTACGTTAGATTATTAAATTGAACATTAGATAAATTGAACCTGTTTTTTCTCAACATATGACGAGACGAATATTTTCACAAAACATCGCTGACTGAAAAAAACGAATACATTAATTTCATACAAGCGTTGATATTCCAGCCTGTATATCAGGGGTCGTCAACCATTTTGGACCACGTGCCAAAATTGGTATTAGGTAAAGGCTTGCAAACTGCACGTATTTTTTTCAATCAATAGATATATCAAAATTTGAATGCCTGAATACGAGGTGATGTGCTCCAATTTGAATGCCTGAATACGAGGTGATGTGCTCCAATTTGAATGACTGAATACGAGGTGATGTGCTCCAATTTGAATGGCTGAATACGAGGTGATGTGCTCCAATTTGAATGACTGTCGAGGTGATGTGCTCCAATTTGATGTGCTGAATGACGAGGTGATGTGCTCCAATTTGAATGACTGAATACGAGGTGATGTGCTCCAATTTGAATGGCTGAATACGAGGTGATGTGCTCCAACTTGTGTTGTATTTTTGGCACCACCGAGAATTGAACCCATGACCATTAGTTCGAGAACTAAATGACTTAACAACTGAACTATGAGGGGAAAAAATTCATTCATTGTATTTTTTTATTCGTTAATTAATAAATAAAACTATTATTTTGGATACATATTACTTACACGTAAAAAATTTATATAAGTACCCGCCGGTAAGTAATACACATCGGGCTTAAAAAAGAGACTGTCGGCCATAATCGGCTTACTTCGGCTTTGTAGAGCATCGTCTTTGTCATTCATACACGTGTTCCGTCGCGATTTGTTAGCGCATCATGCGACAGAGACGACACTCTACAAAGCCGAAGTTAGCCGATTATGGCCGACAGTCTCTTTCTTAAGCCCGGTGTGTATTACTTACCGCCGGGTACTGTACCAATATTGTGTTTTATTTTTGTCTATATAACATTATTATACAATACATTACTATCATTGAGTTTTGATAAATAATTTTTTTTTTCGTGTTGGAAATTTATAGGATGTTGTTATTCTGCCCTCATAAGCAAAAACGCAGCTAACGGGAAAAAAATCAGAAATTTTACTAAGTATGAGGCAATATCCCATATTAAATTCTGAACCATAAAAAAAATACAGAAAACCATTTATTTCAATACAAAAATCGACATAATGTCTTCTTTAATTTTACGAATACTAGGTTTTTCTTGGCAAAAAAGCAGTAAAATGTGATGCATAAGCAAAAAGACAGCAAATGTCTATGCGTTTGCTGCGTTTTTGCTTGTGAATCACATTTTACCGCTTTTTAGTTTATGAATCACGACATTTTTAAGCAGCAATGAAAAACATGAAAGTACAGGTTTCTCAAAACTTAACTTTTGCTATTTGCTTATGAAGGCAGTATTAGTCAACAACTATTGGTATTTCTTTCACAATTTATAAAAAATATCTCGCGAGCCGCCGGTTTGCCACGCCTGCTGTATATCCAACAGGAATACGTAAATAGATTTATTGGTTTTATGATTTATGGAAGACGACGCGGTGGAATGGGTCGGGACTGGGGACTGGGGACTCGGGACTCTTCTGTCTGTCCCCTAACATATGGCACGTGAACCAGGAAGAGGAACATCGAATCGGAACCCAAAACTATTCGATACACTTTCTGACATTCTTCTGCTTATAATAATAGAGTTCTTATTCAATATTACTAAAAGGGACTTATAGTGTTGAAATTTTAAGTGGGCAATTTAAAAAAGCAATTAACATGTATCATTCTGTATCCCTTGCGAGTTAGACAGAGAGAATAGTGTGCCACACTTTTCTATCCAAATAAACAATTTTAGCGTTCTCCTCGTTTTTCTAGATAAACATTTGGAATTTAATAATAATAATACATTTGAAGACAGATTTACAAAAACAGTTCAGTTTTTCACTTAAGACTCATTTAAACAACTTATTTATTTATTTAACAATCTTATTACAAACACAATCTGGCGGGCTTATTGCCAGGCGGCAATCTCTTCCAACCAACCAGACAAAAGTATTTTTTTTTTCAATTTAATGTATTTATTTATTACACATGACAAGAAATATACATAATTTGCGAAAAAACAACAGGTAATTGGACATACAATTTTAATGGATCTAGGTTTGTTGTTGTATTTGCATAAAAGTGTTATATTGTATAAAATAAATAAATATATTGTAATTTATTTTTATCAAACACTGTTTATTCCACTTTTTGTAACGGTATAACCCTACCGGTTTCAAGGTTTTCACCTCATCTTCAGGGGAGCACAAACAAGACTAAATTCTGTTCGCTGATTTTTGGGATCGATCCGAACATCTGGTGAACAGTTATATCCCAAAAATCTCTCCGCTCTTGGCCGAAATCGTCCCATGCCTCCCTCACCCCTCAGTCCCCAACCGTTGAAGCGTGTATATCGGTACCAGTTCGAACAGAAATTAGTATTGTTTGTGCTCCCCTGAAGATGAGGTGAAAGCCTTGAAACTGGTAGGGTTATACCGTTACAAAAAGTGGAATAAATAGTGTTTGATAAAAATAAATTACAGTCTTTAAACCTCCACAACGTTAATGCCTTAACTATAAACAACATAAATAAATATAATTAGATGATTAAAAAACTTCACAGTTTTGCCGATATATAGATGCTTTAAAATTTCGCAGTTTTCCCCGCCATTGGCACGAGAGAGAAATTCCCCGCCATTGGCACGAGATTGCATTAAAATAGTAAATATTGTTCTTTACTATCATGTCGTTAAAATCGAAAACCAGCTTGCGCAAGGCATACGCCCTCTTTGACTTCTTTCAAACAGCGATTTAAAAATCATTACATCATTTTCAATGACATTGTCACGTGTTTTTCTCTATTCCTCGTGCTATATTCTCTTCTCTATTCTTCTCCGCTTTAAGTCACTGATGATATTTGACCGCAGCCACTGCCTTTCTATCCTTACCCTAATTATATACATATTTATTTCGTAATATTTTTAATCTGTCAGTAGAAGTGGATTCGAGTCTCGAGTCAGAGCGCCCTTGAAGAGAGTTTGCCCCATAAACGGCGTTACACAAATTACCAATTTATTATTATTTAAAATAAATATAAGTATTGTTTTCATTTGTTTTTCCAAATTTCAATTTGTAATTTAACTTTTTTTTTCGGATTTTTTTCTTTTTGTTTGTAACCATAATCTTTATAACCTCTCAACCAGCAATTGTGTGTAACCATAATCTTTATAACCTCTCAACCAGCAATTGTGTGTAACCATAATCTTTATAACCTCTCAACCAGCAATTGTGTGTAACCATAATCTTTATAACCTCTCAACCAGCAATTGTGTGTAACCATAATCTTTATAACCTCTCAACCAGCAATTGTGTGTAGCCATAATCTTTATAACTTTTCAACAAGCAATTGGCACAATCATATTAATTTAAGTAGTCAACGGTCATATCAGTTAACTCCGATACTCAGTCATGAATCTGTGGCGTTATGGCAGAACTTGATATGTCCGTTTTTTGTCATTTTGTGTTTATTCTCCCAATTTATAGAGAATATTTCTCAGCATGTTGTGGCAAAACTTGGTGTGTTTGTCATTATCCAAACAAAAGATATATTGTTTGGAAAAACTTAGAAAATGCTTATTTGTACTGATTTTAACAGCTTATCTAAGTTAATATTGTTTCTCCTGTAAACTAAGGTAAAACGGACATATCAACTTCTGCCATAACGCCACATACGAGTATATATGCAAGTCAGTCTTAGCACTCGTACTTTTCTCAACTGGACCCGAAGACATCTTCGCTATGCTCTATCTGTCGTGACCTCCGCGCTGCGCTGCAGGGCGCGGTGCATGAACCACAGTGCAATGTGCAATGTGAACCTTTACTCTCGAGGCCTGCGCATTCGTCTCTCCGATGTGAGCAATAAGATTGTATTTACTAGGTATCACGATAACATGATATTCAGAACTCACTGCTCGAATGTACTCGTACCGAGCCCCTTCACGAGTACATTCCTACCGCTGATATTTATTATTTATCTTAGAGTGTTGTGGTCTACTTAATCTCTAAATCATGAACTTAGAGTTTTGTGGTCTACTTAATCTCTAAATCATGAACTTAGAGTGTTGTGGTCTACGTAATCTCTAAATCATGAACTTAGAGTGTTGTGGTCTACTTAATCTCTAAATCGTGAACTCAATAAAAACTATCTAAATGAGACGTCCAGTTAAGTTGAGGTTTTTACCCGCAAGTTCTTTGTGGAATTTCATAATATTTAAATTTATTATATTTTATTCATTTTAAAAACATTATAATTTATATATTTTCACAAGTATTATTAAGATAGATTATACACATAGTTATTTCCCTGTATGAGCATCTTTTTTAATATTTTTATTTGTTTATTATTTTATGTACAAGGTAATAAATACACGGTAACAAAACAAATATACAGTGCAAATGTGAACGAAAAGCGTGCGAAAGTAGGACCAAGAAAAGTATGGTTGCATCAAGTGAATGATATTTTGAATGAAAGAAACGTAGAAAATCAGAATTGTAGAAGTTGTATGAGAAGTGAATGGATGAAGATGGGGCTAAGGATGTGTGTCGAGATAGAAAAGTCAAGCACTCTGTCTTATTTGCCTACCTAGACAGGGAAAATGCGTGGTGGTATATGTATAACATATATGTTATTTTATACATGGTATATATATGGAGTGATTACGGCAATCTGTTCCAACCAATCAGATTATATTGGATAGGAAAAAATATTTTTAAATGTGACATATTTATTTCAATTCAAGTAAAAAATATGATTTAATCTGCGAGCAATAATCGAAAGAGGGAAGAATTTCCATCATAGATAAGGAAAGGGTAGTCTAAGTAATGGAATAGTTCTTTCAATTATCTCTTGAACATAATTAAGGATGGTACACATCTGATAACTATTATTATATACTGATAACAATTATTATTAGATACTGCAGGTTTTTATGCAGATATGTAAATAGATTCCTGGTATTAAACATTTATTTAAAATTCAAAACATTGTTAAATAAATGACGTTCCTATTAAGCGTTCATTTTGTACATAGATAATGTTACTAAATTGGATATTTTACTGGTGGTTATTAGTTATTAAACATATTTAGAAAATTTAAGGGGTACCGGTAGCTCAAAAGGCAAAGAACCAGTGTTCTAAAGCTAAGCGAAAACGTCAAACTTATTATGAAATTATTGAAAAATGCATGCATGGTTACAAGAGAAGCAATCGCTAAACTCGATCAATTGATTCCATCTCACACAAAGGTCAAATATATAATTGAGACCATGAAACGATTGAACTAGAGCAACGACAATCGTTGAACGTATAATCTCACCCAGTGGCACCCGAGAGATACTAGAATATTTAGAATACGAACTGGACGAATGACATACGAGTATGTTACGTAACATAACAGTCAAAACGTAATGGCAAATGGCAATGGACGATCTTCGTGGTCTAGTAAATGAGACGCTTGTATTCCAACACGGAAATTTCGAGTTCGATACCCATTGGAACCCAGATTTTTTAGAAAGGATTCCAGGTTTGTTTTCACTAAAAGCTTATTTAACACCTTTCTTGGTGAATGGAAGATATGACAAGAAAGCCTGTTCTGTAGTTTATCGATCCAATAGGATAGGTATTATGATAGACCTTTTGCCGCTGCTCGGCCTGTGGCGTGAAATAGTCTACATCTTAATGCTAGATATATGAGCAGCATGTTCAGCTTTAGGAAGCACTTGAAACCAACCCTTTTTGAGAAGTCTTATGGAAAATTATAATGGTATATGAACTCTACACTACAACTAAAGCCAAATGTGCTACTATCACATATCGGAAGAACTACAAAGGTTTCTTTGTTGTCAGTTTTTTCCTGATATATTTTCGGCGGTTTTCTGACAAAATATATTTTTCTGAACATTTGCAGATGCGGGGATGTACCTCATATAATGGCCGCAGTCACTACTTTCCTACTCCTACACTCAACTTATATATTTATTTCGTAGTATTTTAAATCTGTCAATTTTATATCTTAACACACATAATGAATTCGACTCCCGAAATAGAGTGCCCTTGAGCACAGTTTGCACTCTAAATGAATTTATATAAATTGTCATTTTATTATTATTATTATTTTACTATTATTATTATTATTATCATAATTATCATTATTATTATTAGTATTATTATTATTATTATTAGTATTATTGTTACTTTTATTATTATTATTATTACTACTACTATTATTATTATTAGTAGTATTATAATTATTATTACTATTATTATTATTGTTGTTATTATTATTATTATTGTTGTTGTTATTATTATTTTTATTATTGTTATTATTATTACTATTATTATTATTATTATAACTATATGACGAAAGTCTGATACAGTACAATACAATGGGTAAGTTGATTCTAAAAATATCGTGGAGAGGTCTTTATTTAGTAGTGAGCCAATAAAAATGCAGAAAATGATAATAAAGGTTGCGCTCAGTAAAACAATCTTCCTGAAACGAATAAATTCATACGAAAATATTTTAATAACCTATAGTATATATGGCATAGTCTACACGGAGATTCTAACTTTATTTGGATACAATAGTGTGGACCTCCCGAGATGACGGATCGCTGTATTTGTCCCGATTAATGATACTCGCACCTCTCCCATGGGGACCATTCCCATAACCTTTGTGAGTGCGGAGTGCCCCTCCTGGACTCATCCCCAACATAATCTCAACATCGACTAAATATTGTATTGTGGATATTTTTTAATGTATTTATTTCATAGTCTAATTTAATATCCATTACCCGTGACGAGTATAATATAAGGCATAATGCAAAGTGAGGGATTAGGGTACTCGTCGTTGGTGCCACCAATGATGAATACAGAAGTCAATTTGTAAAAGGCATATCCTGCTGCAGAAAGGGTTAGGAGATTTAGTACTTGCAGCTTGTCTGCATCAGCTTTCTCCTGAAGTTTTCTTATAACTAGTGATAGTTCTACGCCATTTGGATCTATCTGATATTGTTTGCTCCCAGTTATGCTGAGCATTAATATTTGAATTTAAGAGTCTCACGCAGTACGCTATTGTGTCTCTTGCACTACCCACCATGCTTTCTTCTGCATTCCGTCAGCTCACCAAAGAGGATATTTTATGGGTTTCTGTATTCAGGCTTGCGAACTTCGTGTCCAGACCAACAGTTCATTTTTTTGAAAAAAAAAATTGGGGGGGGGGGGACTTCAGCTTCATCATGTCCCACCTGTTTTTAAAGTCACGAGCCGCCCCTGGTTATAAGTATTGCCTCATTCGCTCGGTTTAACTTTTAGTTAAACTCCCGCTCGCTCTCTCAGATATTGTAGACATTTCGATTAGTATTTCACCACCTGTTCGTTCAACATGCCCAAAGGAGTCAATAAAACATGAAAATGACAACGTCAATAGCGACACCGAGCGAATCCAGACAAAATAATAATCCTATACTAGAAATACTCGAGTGGTATAAGTGGACAGGCATTTCTATATACTCGTAGATAACTTAAGTGGCCTACTTGTATGTATGAAGATGGTTTTCTACTCAGAGTTTCACGTTCAAGTCTCAAAAGTAAACAAAAATATATGTAAAAAAATGTTCCAGTCTGATTAAAAAGTTCATTTGGCAACAATACTAAGGCCCTGTCCAGATGAGGCGTTTTACGCGCGATTCGAGTAGCGCGTTTCGAATTAATTACGGTAAATTGGTCTAGCTTCACGGTATTTATGAAATTTACGAACATTTATCTTTCTATAAAATGTCTTCTTCCTCCTAACTCACTCAATCGCACGGAAGACGAAGACATTTTACAGAAACATATATGTTCGTAAATTTTATAAATACCGCGAAGCTAGATCGATTTACCTTGATTAATTCGAAACGCGCTACTCGAATCGCGCGTAAAACGCCTCGTCTGAACAGGGCCTAAGATTCGCTAGAAGTCTACGAGTGTTGATGCCTAGACGTATGTTACTGGGACAAACTGTGAGTTACTTAACATATCTACTCCGATGATTCTTAATCTGACGGCTAGATTCATTGATGAGAATCTCGAAAGATAAGTCGTTTGAAAGCCGAAAGATACTCGAAACGCTATTTAATTCATTGGTTTGTATCAAACTATAATATAATGGAAAGTGATACTTGCATTTGGTGCCCGCCGAGGGCACAGAGCTCACGCATAGTGCAAAAGGTACCGAAAAAATATCGACGACATCTCTATCTAACATACTATAATATATAGTATATGTTATGAGTGAATTTTGTGTCTACCCATGACTTTATTCTACTCTGTTTCCGCTGGGTATGCTTGGCTATATGGTAAGAATAACTCTTCGTCTCCTGGCATACGTCGTCAGTCTCGTTCGACGAGTTGTGAGCTGACCAGTATCACAAGAAAGATTAACGTTAAATGTTCCTAGGAATTACACTAGATTACGCCAGCAGGGCTGTTCTCAATCGCATACGCAAGAAAGGGTCTCCCCTCTCCTCCTGAGCGTCAGAAGAAATCTGCGTCTCCTGATATACGTTGTCGGACTCGTTCGAGGAGTTGTGAGCTGTCCAGCATTACTACAAAGATTAGCGTTAAATGTTCCTAACAATTACACTAGACTGCGCCGACAAGAACTGTTCTCAATAACATACGCAAGAACGGGTCTTCCAGCCGCTATGCCCGTTGGAAGGGCCTTATCTCTTCTGAACGGGACTGCTTCGGATATTGACATATTTCATATCACATTACCAAAAGTGAAAGAATATTTTCTACTAAAACTGAGGACGTTACAAAATACTCATCAACATATTTAAGAGACTTACGAATATTTTTTTCTAATACGTTCACATATTTTTTTAATTTCCAATGTAATTGGGCCACGCCTGTATGTTGAATTGAAAAAAATAAATAAAAATTTATGGAACTGAAAACAATATTTTTCCCTGGCCACGGTCTTACCATAAACATGAACATATCAACAATTCGTATATTGAGGGATTTACACGTAAATTAATTCATATAGAATAAAAACTGTATGAATTAATTTACGTGTAAAAATCTATGAAGACCTTATTCGTTCACATTACTTTATGATAATAATAAGTATGCCTAAGATTTATTTTCAACCTACGAAAGTACGATCATATAACTTCATACCAGAAGGCATTGAACTGGTTGAATGTTAGAAATAGACGCCAAATTCACATACTGTCTCTATTGTATAATATCCTTAACTGTCCCGCCGCACCCTCTTATCTCGCCGAAAATTTTCAGCGTCTTTCCAATCATGGATTAGCGCTACGCTCAAACAGAGATTGTTTATTGGCCTTTCCAGTTCACCGCTCTTCTTTTTTCACGTCGTCCTTTACTGTCCATGTAGTGAGACTCTGGAATCAGTTACAAACCAATATAAGACTCGCTCCGTCCTTGGCATGCTTTAAGAAGCGACTGAAAAAACTCTTAATTTCTAGTCAGTAAAATAACGTGTTTCATTCCTGATTTTTCTTTTCCTTTCCTCTCCACCATCCCTTCATTTCCTTTTGATTGATGATATCTCACTTTATATGAAAAATAATGTTCGGGTAACTGTCCGTCTTTGTGGGGTTCGTGGGCATGTGCTCACGCATATGTTTATGGATTTCGTGGGGATGGATAGTCATTTGAATGATTTATGCGACCACGTAACTTGCTTCATTTACTTTTGTCTGGTTGGTTGGAAGAGATTGCCGCCTGGCAATAAGCCCGCCAGATTGTATTGCAATAAAAGTGTTAAATAAATAAATAAATAAATAATAATAATAATAAGGCAATTTCTATAGTGCCGTTTAAAGAGCAGACTCTCCTTAAGATTCGAATCCCGAGAGCACTCACTATTATTGAAAGATTAAAAATATAGCAAAATAAATATTTATACGTTGAGTATAAGGATAGGAAGGTAGTGGCAGCGGCCATAAATTTAGGTTCTTCCCCGCTTCTGCATATATTCAGAAAAATATATTTGGTAAGAAAACCGCAGAAAACTCTTTTTAATTTGTTTTATTTAACTCTCTCATGGAAAATACAATCTGTCGGGCTTATTACCAGGCGGCAATTTCTTCCAACCAACCAGGGAAGACAAACTAAAAATAAACTTTTATAGATTCTCCGATATGTGGTAGTAACACATTTGGCTTTAGATGTAGAGAAGTATACGTATGAAGTGTTCATGAACTACCTATCGTAAATTTTGCTAAATAATCCCAAAAAGAGTTGTTTTTAAGTGTTCCTAAAGCTGCACACGCCACTCATATCAGTAACAAAAATTACTTTTGTAGCATTTGTCAAAAAGCGCCAAACGCAGAAGCTTTTCAGATGATCTCCTGAATACTTGAATAGGTGTACTAGTGCAAAGCGTGTAGATGGATAGTTTTGGTGTAGCAGTGCTACCAGTGGTGATGTCCGGTGACAGAAGGTCTCGGTGATGGATGGAGTCCCTGCGCGCCGCGGCGGAGTGCGAAGAGTGGAGAATGAAGAGTGCAGAGTGCAGAGCGCAGACTACGGAGAGTAAAGCCGTGGATAAAGCAGGGTACAGCGAGACTGGCGGAGGACATCGACCCGCCGCGCCGAGCGCATGCGCTCTGCCCTCCCTGCCTCCCGCCCGCGCCTCTCCACCCTCCCGCCGCGCGGACACTGCATCATCACGCCAGCAGACTCCGCCGTGCTTCACTAAACCTTCCTGAGACTCTGTGCAGTGCTCACTGTACCGTTCATCACATCCTTGGGTATGAAACGTCATTGGAGTTGCCTAAAAACTCACCACCATCTTCGGTTTTGGCACATCTCCCTAGATTAATACTTATTTTTGTATTTATTCTACACAATATTTGGTTAAACATTCTAGAATTCTAGTAGACTACTTACTAGTTAGTTAGATGAGTCTTAGATAGCGAATTTGTCTAAGACTAATGTACTATTCACTATAATAAACGTATATATTAGTAATAGAAATGTCTTTAGTCTTTAAACGACTACAAAGATTGTTTTATTGTGTTCGAACCCACTATCATTGACTGATTAAATATATTACAAAAAAAAAAAACAAGTTGAGCGTAAGAATAGGAAGATGGTGACTGCGGTCATGAAATAAGGAACTTTTCTGCATCTGCATATATTCTAAAAAACATGTTTGTTACATGAACCGCACAAAACTTACCAAAAAAGCGAGCTACAAAGAAACCTTTGAATATTGATCTTCCAATATGTCATAGTAACACATTCGGCTTTAGATGCAGTTTAATATATTGTATTACACTTCCATTTTTAACAGTACAAGCTGGTGGCCTTATTATCATGTGGTAATTTCTTCCAGCCGACCAAAAATATGTTAAAGAGATCTTAAGTGAAAACCAGACTGAAATATTATATATATATATATATATATATATATATATATATATATATATATATATATATATATATATATATATATATATATATATATATATATATATATATATATATATATATATATATATATATATATATATATATATATATATATATATATATATATATATATATATATATATATATATATATATATATATATATATATATATATATATATATATATATATATATATATATATTTAAATCCAGGCATCAATGGGAATCGAATCTGCAACCCCCGGGCTGGGAGACAAGTATCTTATACACTAGGCCACAAAGGTCGTCTTAATAATTCATTCATGCGTATGATACCCATCAGTATATGAATTGATGATGGACACATGTAAAAGAGCGTGGTGAGGAGACAGATTTTTTTCAGCCACATTAATCTAGCCTTCAGGGTATGAAAAATGTGTATCTTAATTAATACAGCGTCATTTGGTAATTAAAGTAACTCTGATTCTTTGTATATGTGTATCCCAATAAAAAATGTATTAAATAACTTACATTTATAATTTTTCCTGTCAATATATAGGATTGATTTAATTTAGCAGATCTATCCTTAACACATAAAACACATGGACAACAAAAAGTTCGAATGTTCTCAAAGATTTTCCTTTCAATATAGAGGATTGATTCGATTTAGCAGATCTATCCTTAACATATAAAACACATGGACAACAAAAAGTTCGAATGTTTTCAAAGATTTTCCTTTCAATATAGAGGATTGATTCGATTTAGCAGATCTATCCTTAACATATAAAACACATGGACAACAAAACGTTCGAATGTTCTCAAAGATTTTCCTTTCAATATAGAGGATTGATTTGATTTAGTAGATCTATCCTTAACACATAAAACACATGGACAACAAAAAGTTCGAATGTTCTCAAAGATTTTCCTTTCAATATAGAGGATTGATTCGATTTAGTAGATATATCCTTAACATATAAAACACATGGACAACAAAAAGTTCGAATGTTCTCGAAGATTTTAACACTGAAATTTCGTCAAAAAAAAATTGAAATCGTACTGTGTTATATTGACTTTTTCTTATTTAACTAAAAAAATATTAACATATACATTAAAAAAATGTAGATTGTTTAACGTCGACACTTCTACTATAGTTTATATATAAAAATACGATGTAATTATAATGTAATTATGATGTGATTATATACATTTCAGTTATTGTCAACTCACCTGATTACATAGCAAATGTGGAAATGCATTGTGACATGCAAAAAATAAAGTGGGGTTAAACAAAATGACAGTGTTTCAATTTGGTATTAATTATTGAGTTGCACAAAGTGAGGCTTGAGTTAATTATTGAGTCGCACAAAGTGACGCTGGAGTTATTCAAATAAATAATTTATATATTGAGTTATAACTGTATTTCATATTTTATTTCATTTCGTTTTATTTGTATGTAGAAAAATGATCACATACATTAAGTTTGGAGCATTCAAATGTATCGGTTAATTCTGAACAAGTAAAGTATTTGTATAACGAAATCTAAATAAACAAACGGAAGAAATAACGTTTACTTATAGAAGCATCACGCCCTTTGTAATGATCAATACTCGTAAGAGCACAGAACAGGGCTGCGCCTCCTATCTGCGCTAAGGGTTGCATTAGTACAAAGTATGGTACATCGGTACATGCATACATTATGGACAAAGGGATTAGGGACCATCCAGCTTTGCCTTTGTAACCAAAAAAGCAGTTATTGCTGATAGCAAAGTGGGAAGTAAAATTGCTTCCTAACTTGATTATTAGTCGTTTTATGGTCATAGTCGACTAAGTGGCATTGACTTAAATACGTGCATTTTTTTTTAATTTCTTAAAATATATTTTATCAAATAATAAACCACTGAAGTGGAGATGCGACTTTCTTGATAAAAATAATTAAAGGAAAATTTATATAACGCCGTTTAGACAGCAGACTCTCCTCAAATACAATTTATGTAAATACACATATATGTAAAAAATACTCAACGCACAAAATACGTTTTTTTTAATATCAAATAAGCATATCTATATCTCACGTGTGTGATATATCGAATAAGCATATATGCTTATTCGATATTACACACACGTGAGCTACATATACGAGTATGTTATGCTTATTCGATATTACACACGCGTGATATACAGATATGCTTATTCGATATTACACACACGTGAGATACAGATATGCTTATTCGATATTACACACACGTGAGATACAGATATGCTTATTCGATATTACACACACGTGAGACACAGATATGCTTATTCGATATTACACACACGTGAGATACAGATATGCTTATTCGATATTACACACACGTGAGATACAGATATGCTTATTCGATATTACACACACGTGAGATACAGATATGCTTATTCGATATTACACACACGTGAGATACAGATATGCTTATTCGATATTACACACACGTGAGATACAGATATGCTTATTCGATATTAAAAAACTTATTTTATGCGTTGAGTATTTTTTTACATATATGTTATGTGTATTATAACATACATCCATATACTGAAATACCTCCTGTATATGCCACCACCACTGTTCAGGCGCTGGTGGAACGATGTGGGGCGGAATTGTGTATTTTAGAAGCGTATTTTGACCGTCTTCACAGCGTGGAGTAGTGAGCATTGTGCGTTCATGATTGCAACTTATTTTTAAAATGATACTTCTGCTATCGTAACGCAGTGCTCATTTCGCTCACACTTTAGGCTAAGTTGAAACGCTACAGTTCCAGACAGGAAGATCACATTGTTAATCACATGAAGAGCCGCAGGTTCGCTTTTAAAAAATAAACATAGCAATTTTCGAACACCACAAAATGTCCAAGCAGTAAGACATGTCATTACCCAATCTCGACGAAATTCAGCCCGTAAGCATAATGCCGCTGTGGGAATGTCTAATTGGAGTGTGAATCTTCCAGTTTTGTTACTCGTAAAATGACGGCTGTAAAGTAACGTAATAAATGCGACTGGTTCAACCGCAGTGCATCTTGTCAGGCTGCAAGCTGCTATCCGACACGAAATCCGGACAATACCACGAGAAATTACTAGAAAGGTAATGTGGAAGTTTACGGCGAGTATTCAAACGTGCATAACATAGAAAATTAAGATCGGCATTTGAATGATATGATTTCTAAAACGGAATAAAATTAAAGTTTTTTTTCCTTTATAAAATAAAATTTTGCAAAACATCTACGCGTATGATGCTTTTTTTATTAACCTTTCAAAACAGGGAGGAATTTCTGATGCACCTGTATACCTCAATTTTTTTATACAGTTACTGTATTTCCCCTGTAAAAACATTATACATCCATAATAACCTATATAGCCTAATAAGGGGTTTATGGGCTCGATTCCCGATGGTACCCAAAAAAAAATGAATAAAGAGTGCCAATCTAGTGAAAGAATTCATCTGGTCCTTTTCCTCGCGTATGCTAGACTGTTACATTACCGGCGTATGCTAGACGTGTAAGTGTTGATGCATACACATGCGGTGACGAGCTGCATGTTTCTTGCATATTACAGTAGTTCTTAACTCGAAAATTTGTTAAGTTTATTTAATGCGGAACACAAGTGATACATGGTTTGCTCTTATATAGGGCAAGACAAACTTGTAACAATACTGTACGAAATATATTCAGAGCATTGTGACACAGAGTATTGTCAATATAGTGAATACAAAATGTACCCACATATCAACCCTTACTGGGATCAAATATGATGTTGTCTCCCGATGAAACTCTTCAATATATCAGCACCGCCAATTCGAATGGACACATATTGAAGGATATTATACGAATGAAGCAATGCAGTGGAGCAGTCTTGCTATAAAATAAGTGATACCATTAAAAAAGAAATAACTAAGTAAGTCTAAATTAAGATTTTTATTGGAAAATATAATAACTATCCGGGTTTCACTCAGACCTTCATGTCACCTTCTTCAACAACAGATTAAAACTCAGAACTGATCGAATTGAGTTAGTATCCACACTTTTTGACTTAATCCATTCTTACGGTGCTCTTCAACATATCAATATTAATGATGCAGACACGATGAATAGCGCGTCCTGAAGACCAATCGTACTTTCTGGTTTGAAACCACTGGAGTTGGCACGTACTCGTAACTCACCGTCTATCGTCGTGAAAGATAACAATACTATCGCATGGCGACAATTATCAATAACCTAATTGTTTTTTTTTTGGTAGCATACACGTATGTAACTGAACCCCCAAAACTCTCAGGTGGGAAGGAAAGATCAAATTGAGTAAACCGCGAAGGTCTACAATCTAATACGTTAATTGCCAGATCAGCATCATCTTGTCGTGTAGCTCATGACTGAACATAACATGGCTTCCATAATAACCCTTTAACGATTCCTCTCCATCCATCCCAGCACTCCACAGTTCGAATAGCAATTGTTAATGATAGTCTTATTGCTTCTCTTATTTGGTCAGTCCAACGCATTGGGGATCTTCCTCCTGTGTTTCCTCCTTCTACGCTTCAAGGGACTATCATATAGGCATCTCCGAACTGTCTTCTTGGCCACGAGCAATGTGTACAAAGAATCGATTGACTCGACGTAGGCATATTTTTGTCAATCTTTCGGTGACACTCAGTTCTTTGAGAATAGAGGTTGTCAGTTCTTCGAGACATGGTCAATCCAACGCATTGGGGCTCTTCCATCCTTCCTCGCTTCCAATGCCATAAGATTAGGTTATTCCTCACATACTCGTATATGCAGATGTGAGGAAGAACCTAATCTTATGGCAACAGCCACCATCTTCCTATCGTTACACTCGGCTTATTTTGAAATGTTTTTAATCTATTAATAATAATGGGTTCTACGTCCGAGTTAGAGCGCCCTTAAAGAGAGAGTGCTCTCTAAACAGCGCTATATAAATTGTCGTTTTGTAACTATTATTCCAACAATACACATCGGAATCCAATACCTTTTAATGATAGAGGATTAAGGTCAGAATAACTTAAACAATCAATTTCTTTGTTATTCCTCTAATTACATTAATCCCCGTTACACCTCCAATCTTGAGGCTCTCTTGAGGTGGAATGCGCGGAACTATAATTTTGCCTGTAGAGAGCCTCGGGATTGGAGACAGAAACACGTGTAGCGGGGATTAGTCTAATTAATGGAATAACAATATAATTTATGGTTAATATTCTAATATGGATTACCACATCAAAGCCGAAATCTTTGATACGAGTACCTTTCGAAAAAAATGGAAAGAGTCGAAACAATACTTGGGTGTTCATTCTTTCGATTCTTTTAAAATTGTCAACAATGCATCGTGAGTCGCTACACCAAGCGATCAAGCGTTAAGCCCCATAACATGTTCCTGCACAAAGAAAGGTCAGTCTGTAAAGGTAACCGGCCGCGGCGCCAAAGAAGGCCTTAGTTGAGTTTTCTGCTCAAAAGCTCTCCGCTCCCGACCAGAGACTCGGAACTTTCCACTCTTCCTCCGCGCTTTCCTCACGCTCCTTTCTCTTCGCTCCACTCTCCAGACTCGTCCAGTACAGGCACACTCTGGTCTATGGTCTTATCACGACACTTGGCTAAACATAAACTAAAAAGGGCATACAATATAGCATATTTCACCCTTTGTTACAATTAGTCCTTTGTTATTGTTAAATATGTTAATATGTTGTCCAGAAAACAATTTCTTATCTCTCGGGTAGATATCGTCAGAGCGAATTTTTTTTTGCTTACTTCATAACAAACGTGCTGAATGTATATTATTATGACAATAAATAGTTTAGTGCATTTTTTGGTTGTTTGTGTACCCAAATTACTTGAACCTCATTTTGAAGATGGGAGAAAATACAAAGGAAAAATGCGACACAAACCAGAGAATATATATGTATTGTAATTTATTTTTATCAAACACTGTTTATTCCACTTTTTTGTAACAGTATAACCAACCCTACCGGTTTCAAGGCTTTCACCTCATCTTCAGGGGAACACAAACAAGACTCCCCTGAAGATGAGGTGAAAGCCTTGAAACCGGTAGGGTTTTTTTTTAACACTTTCATTGCAATACAATCTGGCGGGCTTATTGCCAGGCGGCAATGTCTTCCAACAAGGGTTATACCGTTACAAAAAAGTGGAATAAACAGTGTTTGATAAAAATAAATTACAATATCTTTAAACCTCCACAAGGTTAATGCCTCAACTATAAACAACATATGATATATGTACGTTATGATGACGATACAGTAAGCGATAGTTTCTATCAAATGTGCTTTAAAAATCCTCAATTGTGATAGGGCACTCGAAAATAGTCTCCGACCTGGCCGATTACGACCAAATCAAGTCTTTAATCGAGAATGATCAGCGTTCTACGACACGAGAAATTGGTGAGCATTTAAAAACATCGAAAAATACCCTTCACGAGCATTTAATGCAATTTTAAATTTAAATTTGACCTAAAAAGATGAGTTACTTTCTGGACAACCTAAGATTATTTTCTATTTAAATCCATCACGCCACTTCCCTGTCGGGGTAGGTAGAGAAGACAGAGTGCCAGACTTTCCTATCTCGATACATAGCCTCTTCTATATCCTCTTTTACGATTTATCTGACTTTATTTTCAAATTGCTGAAGACTCGTGCCTTGTAACTAAAACGGCGTAACTACGAGGTATGATTGTAATCCCCCCTCTCCCTTATCGTCTTGCACCGTCGCATCATCAGTACAGAGGGCATGCGCGGTTCAAGGACAACAATCCAGTAAGGACACACTCATTTCAAGAACTCGTTCAGCCATTGGGCACCGCTTCAACCTTGAAATGTAAACGTACCGAATCAAAAAAGCTTTCTTCTACTATTTCTACTCCGTGACTTAAAATTACTCACTCTTTTTTTTAGATAGGCACTGCGTCGCGCGCCTGTTGTGTAAACCGCGAGAGAGTGCGCGGAGAATCGAGGAGAGCGAGCCGCGAGCAAAGCGGAGGGAAGTCCCGAGAGGAAGTCAGCGATCGGCCCGGCCCGCTGTTACGGCATACAGATACATGTGACATTTTAATTAAGGTCGCAGAATGCTGCTGTGTCGGGACATAGGATTAATGTAGGAATGTATGCAAGACTACGGTCTGGGACGTCACGCCAATATGTGCAAAGTAGGCGTTGAACTCAGGCGATCGATTATAGGGGCGCCCCATTTCCAATATTTAATGTTCTTAAATACCACAGGTGACTTACTTACTCGTAGTATTCAATAGCTGTTTATTTATTAACCAGCTGAAAAGTCCACCCAAGGATATACGCAAACAATAGCTCTCTCTCCGTGGTTGCAGTCCTAAGACTGGTTTGCAGCAATTTCAACTCTTCTCCTCCATTCCCCCCTGTCCTGTGCGGCTCTTTTTAAATCTGTATATGTTGAGCAGCGCACGTCCACCAACAGGTCCTCCAGGTACTCTCGGCGTGGGCGTCCCCTAGAGTTTGTCCCCTCGGTCATACCCTCCATTATGGCATGCAAGAGGCCCTCTTGTCGTATTATATGACCGATCCATCTTGCACGCCTTTCGGACAGGATCCTGAACAGGTGCCTTCCTCCTTCGATTCGTTGGAGAACCTCTTCATTTGTGATGCGGTCTCTCCAGGAAATTCCTAATAGTCTTCTATAGGACCACATCTCAAAAGCCTCTAGTCTTCGTCTATCTCTTTCGGATAGGCACCATGTCTCGCAGCCGTACATCAAGATACTCCATACACAGGTCTTGATGAGGAGTATTCTCAGTTTTAGGTCTATATTATTTGATTCTATTATTTTCGACCTTTTGTTAAATGCAAGTCTAGCCTGATGTATACGGCTGTCGACCTCGCTCTTGGACCGACCGTCCCATGTTATTTTTCTCCCGAGGTAGACAAACTCCTTGGTGTTCTTTAGTGGTTTACCCGACATCACTATTCTCATCTGGTGTTGCGCTCGGCCTACAGTCAGCAGCTTTGTTTTGTCTTTATTTATCTTCATACTGTAGTTATTTTGAAGAATGCTTTCCATAGTTGTTAAGGCCTCTTGTAGTTCCTCTTCACTTTCAGCAACCATAGCAATATCGTCAGCGAACCTTAACAATAGCTAAACATATTATTTATTGTTAAGGAATTAACATTGTGCAGATTTAAAGACATTGTAATTTGTTTTATCAAACACTGTTTATTCCTCTTTTTTGTAACGGTATAACCCTATTGGTTTCAAGGCTTTCACCTCATCATCAGGGGTCTTGTTTGTGCTCCTCTGATGATGAGGTGAAAACCTTGAAACGGGTAGGGTTATACCGTTACAAAAAAGAGGAATAAACAGTGTTTGATAAAACAAATTACAATAGCTAAACACTTTTTAATTGGTACGCCTACTTAAATTCTATCCTATCACGCCATGTTCCTTACGGGGTAGACAGAGTGGATCGAACGCCACAAATTCCAGTCCTTACAGACATCCATCACCTCTAGTACATTCATAGTTCATCTCATACAACCTCTATTCCTCACACTTTTCCCCTTACCCTCTTTCAATAGTAGACCAACATTCTTCTTCCATACAACTCTCAGACGTCCTCTTTTCATTGCTCCTCTATATGTTTACTAAATCGAACATCAAAGCTAATGAAACCTTTTCGATTGACGAAAACCCCTCATTTGGCTAAAGAAAGAAAAACATCTCAATGGTTTGTTTTGAGAACCCTTTTAACTAAATTAATCTATTTCATCTTGTTTTACATCCAAGTTAGGAGAAGTGACGGCCACGTCCAGCGCATAGCCATGCGATGTTATATTTAAAATA
The DNA here is from genome assembly GCA_949825065.1 of Odontocerum albicorne. Lineage (NCBI taxonomy): Eukaryota > Metazoa > Arthropoda > Insecta > Trichoptera > Odontoceridae > Odontocerum > Odontocerum albicorne. The sequence goes on along the minus strand of OX463847.1, from coordinate 46,258,425 downwards.
TGATAGATCTACTCTTATACTAGGATGGTCCCTGTGACGTTTGAAATGTCATGTCTCAAAGGGATGGGGTAAAATCATTTTTTTTTACAAATCGAATCGTTTTTTTTTTATCGAAAAATTATTTTTCTCTAAACTGACGTTTTAATTCCTAATTTTCATTATACTGACTTACTAATGTATTGTATGATTTGTATCTATATTTAAATAGGCCAAGATCCACTATGAATTAATACTAATTACGAACATTTAATTTATAAGTATAAAAAAATCGAAAATCCAATTATCATATACCCCATCCCTAACCAATGCAGACTAACGTAGTGACTTTTGACAAACGTCACAAAATATTATTTGATTTTAACAAACCGCCACATTTTTGCTAATTTGTAACAAGATGTATTAATTTGTCATTATTGTTAGTTTTATGTAATGTATTTACCTAAATTACTTGCTATTTATTAGAATCGAGGCTTATCCTATATTAAAGTTGATAAAATAATTATAATAACTGAACGTCGTTACAAGGTTGTATTGGGGAAAATGTGTGAACTGTCACAGGGACCATGCTACATTTTCTCTAGTATAGTAGTATCAACTAGAGCCGATATAATATATGTTGTTTAATTACGTGTATATTCTGAAAATTGAATGTCTCGCAGTTATCAAGTTTATTTCAAAAAATGAAAAGTTCGACAGGAAGAAAACGACAGTATGCTTTCTAAGGAGAACCTTCTCTGCAGACAGCATGTTAACATTTTCTTTTGATTTTAATTTGATAATCGTGCGAAATTAATTTTTTAACATTTCAAAATACAATGAAATAACACGTCTCCTATCGGCTCTAGCTGACATATAGTACGTGTGAGGGTAGATGTATTAATTTTAACTGTTACATTACGTTTACCATGTAATGGGCGTGGCAATCGAATTCTTACTTGTTTAGGCCAAAATCAGTGGTATAGTCCACATTAACCCTTTATGGGGCAAGTTTTTATTTTTGAGATATTGAGTTTTTTGTTGAATAAATCATTATTATGTGTATCAAATCAACTTTATTTCTTCGAAAATGTGTGTTAATTTTTTTTTTTACCTTTTTTTTGTCATGTCAGTGGTCGCAAAAGTGACCAATGAATGTTTAGGTAATAATATCTTAGTTTAGGTTGTATTAGGAAATACAATTCTTATATGAGATATAATGAATGGTGATTTACTTAGAATACCTATTTACATATTTGACAATAAATTGACCGGATGTTTAGATCGTTGCTACTGAACATGCAGCTAACTTCACGACGATCCGTCTTTAATAAGACCTTTGCCCGTCCACTACATTTGCCAATTTGACATTTGTGTTACTTAAAAACGTTTCATTAAGAAAATGAATCCTTATAAGTATAACTATAAGGGTGGTCGCATATGCCACCGATTTCTGCTTATGCTCGTTAAAGGGTTAAATGATGAAATATTAGATTCCAACTGACAGCCATACATTCTGCATAAGTTCGAGTATTTTAGTGCCCCGTTAACTTTATTTCTTCATACAAATTGGCGAGATGTTTCCTCAATTGCAAAAATATATACAAAAAGGACCCAACCCACGTTTGATATGTTTGAGACAATTGATAAACAAAGTACCCAACCCACGTTTGGTATGTTTGAGACAATTGATAAACAAAGGACCCAACCCACGTTTGATATGTTTGAGACAATTGATAAACAAAGGACCCAACCCACGTTTGATATGTTTGAGACAATTGATAAACAAAGGACCCAACCCACGTTTGATATGTTTGAGACAATTGATAAACATAGCCTTAGCCTGGCTTTGTATCGAATGATACATTTTTAAACCGCATTTTAACTATGAAATGCACATTTTTAACTTGATATTTTCACATATTAACATAGATATTGCAGTTCTATGAATCCAATATTGTTGTTAAAACCAAAAACGTGTGTTATGAGTTGCATGCATAGCGCAAATGTGAGTAGAATGCGTAGTAGAGGAAAATCAAAGGAAAATTGGTTATTACGAGGGTCATCCAGAAACTAAGGTTACAAGGGCTCCTGAGCCCAGGGAAATTTTTTTGTTTCAAAATTGGTGCACCTGGCGTGTAGGGGGGATCCTAACGGTCAGTTGGTTTGATTTCGCGTGTTTGTCGGCCATTTTGTTCAGTCACAGTAAATTCTTCCGATGGAGAGGTAGTCGCGCGCTCCCGCCAACTCTCGTTCATGCGAGACCCGCGCGGTCATCAGTTTTTTTACTTTGCAGAACAATAGCGCCGCAAATATCCATCGGAAGCTCGTGGAAGTTTATGGTAGTGATGTGATGAGTCGACAACATGTCACGAAGTGGGTTAGGTTGTTCAGAGAAAGCCGTACTGATACTCACGACGACGCAAGGCAGTGATTTCTGAAGAATTTGAGCAAAAATTTGAAGAACAAGTGCAAAATGACCACCGTGTCACGCTTGACGACCTTCACGAAAAATTTCCTTACATTTCTCGAAGTCTCCTTGGTAATATTGTGTCGGAAAAACTTGGTTACAAGAAGTTGTGTGTGAGATGGGTGCCCAGAATGCTCACACCGGAGCACCTTCAAAATCGTGTGACCGCCGCGCGTGAATTTTTGGATCGTTTTGCACAGGAGGGAGAAGCTTTTCTGGACTCTATCATGACGGGGGATGAGGCGTGGGTGTGTCACTACACCCCAACAATTTTCCAACGATCAGAAGGTCGAGGAAGCTGTGAAGAAGTGGCTGAAAGAGCTGGCGGTGGAGGTCTATGACACTGGCATACAAAAGCTGATGCCCCGACTACAGAAATATCTCGACGGCGACGTTGAAAAATAGTTAAATATATTTTTGAAGTATCCTTTGAATTTCAATTAAATACAAGCATTTTTCAATCCTACATAAATGTTGTAACCTTACTTTCTGGATGACCCTCGTATATTTTGAAAGAAGGAAGTCGTAAGACTTATATAAGAAGGATAGATGTAGACGAGACGAGGGATGTGTGTCGAGATAGCAAAGTTGGCGTTCTGTCCTCTCTACCTAACCCGACAGAGAATCGGTGTGATTGTGTATATAATGCATGATATTAACTTCCTAATGTGTGTTTTTCGAAATATATACAGATGCGGGAAAGTATCCAATGTAAAGGACGCAGCCGCCACCTTCTTATCCGTAAACTCAACTTATTTTGTTTTCTGTAATATTTTACATCTTCCAATGAGAGTGGGTTCGGTTTCCGAGGTAGAGCATCGTTGAGAAAAGTCTTTTCTAATGACGTCATATGAATTGTCCTTTTATTATTATTGCTATTACATTAATACCATCAAACCCTGCCGGGGTAGACAAGAGGACACATGACTAAATTTTTCTTTCTAGACATACTCGTACATCTTACGCTGATACCACCTACTCATACAACTCCTACGATTTCTCTCACTTCCGTTTCCTTCTTTCAAAATATCATTCAACGATCCAACCATGCTTTCCTTGGTATCTGCCATGTCTTCTACCAGGTGTCTACTCCCTCTGTCATGTCTTCCACTCACATTTTCAGTTATTTGTTTTGTTAGTTTTTCTTCATGCTTTCGTTCTCCATGCTCAAACCATCTCACAGTTCTCTTCTTCACCTTACTCAACACATCAGCCTTAAGTTCACATTCATCCCTTACCACTTCATTCCGTATTCTGTCTTGCATTGTTACCCCATATATTCTTCTCAGTGCATGCATTACTGCAACTTTTATTCAACCCCATTCATTATTTTTCTACGTCCACGTTCAACTCACATACATCAAAGTTGGTACAAAAATTACTTGACTATCTAGTTAGCAGATTTTTAAACTGTTTAGTTCCAATATATGTATATGTTTTAGTAACTCATTGTATAACACTTTTGTTGTATACAGTACAATCTGGAATACTTATTGCCATGGAGTAATCTGTTGCAACCAACCAGGAGAAAACCAGACTAGAATCATTTCTATTTAATCTGGATATAAGCGGGATTTGATCCCGTAACCTATGGGCTGGAAGACTTTGACTTCGTTTCCTATCGATACATGCTATTATAAGTATTTACAGCTAAAATGTGTGTTGGGTCATTTCTGCATATTAATATCCAAATAAGCAATTAGTTTCATTTCGTTATAAAGAACTGTTTGTTTCTAAAATGAGGCTTTGATAACTACCAACCTCCGAAAATAAAAGGGACAACGTGGAAGGATGGAAGTATATGACTGAAGTCATGGTCATGCCTAAACCTAATTGTTTTCTGTTTGGTATGTGTATTTACTCATTGGCATTATCTCTGGCATTTGCTGGTCTAATTATAAATGTGACACCACAGCTTGGGATAGCGCGGGCCACTACTATATTGACTCAAGCGGATATATCGAAGTATTTATACAGGGAACTAATTGCATGTTGTAAATACTTCTGCCCAACTACCAACATTGACGACGACCTCCGTAGCTTAGTAGTAACATTCCTGACTTACACTCGGGGGTTTCGAGATCGATTTCTCAAGGCTGATTAAAAAAAGGATGCCACTCTAGTAAAAGAGTTAACAATACTCTTTCGTACCAAACGATAGTTTCGCAAACATTTTCAATGACGAACCGTGAATTCCGTACATACTCCAAAGGTTCTAAACCCGAAGGCTCTCTTACTGTGGCCGAATACGATATTGTCTCCCGGCCACACTCTTCAATATGTCCAAATCATTAAAGTGTACCATACAAAAACATGGCTGTTCGAGACGAGTCTAGTGCAATTTTCTAGATAAAATATACATATACCCCTCGATTTACACGATTTTTTTAACGCGGCTAAGAAAAAAAGACGATCTTTTTCCTCATTATTTGAATATTATCATGTTTATTATACATTAAGTAGAATGAGCATTTACCTCAATCAGGCTGATCGTTACTATTGATCAGCGGAGAGAAAGTGATAGGTTGCCATACGGAAAAATGAACAGTAAATACTATTGTTAGTGCTCTTCTGACGATGAGGGGGAAACCTTGAAACAGGTAGGGTAATACCATTATGTTGAGTGGAATAAACAGTGTTTAAGTTAACAAATTACAATAAATAGTAATACAAAATGTTTGTAATGGTTACCAAAGATTATGAAAGGGCGATAAAAGGAGTTATGGTGGAACATACAAGTACCCAGCGGTAAGTAATACACATCGTTTGTAGAGCGTCGTCTCTGTCGCATGATGCGCTAACTGCATAGTGACTTCAATACCAGACCGTTAGCGCATCGTGCGACAGAGACGACGCTCTACAAACTATGTGTATTACTTATCGCCGGGTGCTGTACGTGTATTTCCTCATTTTTTATATTTTTTCTTCTCACAGTTTTCTTCTCAATTATCAATAAATACAAACGTATTCATTTTTTGATACATTTTTATCTAAAATGTTTTATGTTACGAATTACAGGGGATATTGAACGGCGTGTAGCAATAGGAAACAAAACCAATAAGTCACTAAAATACATATAGTTGAGCCGGACAGTATCAAAATCTACTAAAAAGGTAATTCACAAGAGTATTTTCATACCAACTTTGATATACTCGTATGTAAAACGTTGGCGTGGAAAAATACTGAAAAGATACGAAGAAGTACGTGCACTGAGAAGAATACACGGGGTGACAATGTATGATAGAATACGAAATAAAAGAATTTGAGATAAATGTGAACTTAAAGCTGATGTATCAAATAAGATCAAAAGGACCACTCTGAGATGGTTTGGACGTGTAGAAAGAATTAATAAAGAAAGACTATTAAAATAAAATGAAAGGCGTGCTAGAGGAAAAGCAAAGAAAGTAGGGTTGGATCAAGTGAATGATAGTTTGGAAAACGAAAATATCAAATAAATTGTAGGAGTTGTACGAGAAGATATATAAATCTTGATGAGGGGAAATATGTGTGTTAAAGTAATACATTCTAGCATACTGTCTTCTCTGCCTACTCTTATAGGAAAACAGCGTGCTATGTAGATAACTATATGTATAAGAGGGTCGAAGAGGTGCTGGCAGGATGCAAATCTCCTGGCCCCGCAATATACGTGATTGGACTGGCATAAGGGGCGATTGAGATCTTTTTCGAGCTGCCAGGGACAAAGATGTCTACTCTCAGGTGATATGCAACGTTGGGGGAACCTGACATGACACTGGGAAGAAGAAACTATGTTATAAGAAAGACGCGCGTTTTACCGGAAAAACGACTTGATGATATACTCGTATATATACGACTTGATGATATACTCGTATATATACGACTTGATGATATACTCGTATATATACGACTTGACGATATACTCGTATACCTATATACGACTTGATGATATACTCGTATATATACGAATATACTCGTATCAAATAAATAAATAAACAAAAATATCGTATAAAAACGTGACGTACTCGCGCATATACAATAAGTATATGTACGACTGGGTCACGTTTTTTTAAATATCTTTTCTTGCCACTTGTTCTATTTACATCCTTGTTTTAGTCCCATTTTTTTAACATAATTATCTTTTTGTCAGATTTTTTTCATTCATTATACGAGTATATAAAAGAATAAAGTCGTCGATAGCAGTCTCTCCTCAAAGGTGCACTAAGGTTTAAAACTATATTTTCTTGACACATTTTTTTTCTTCAATATAATTATGTTTTCTATACGAAAATTTTCTGTATTTATATATGATCACAAATAAAAAAAAATCACCTAGAAATTGACTTAAAGCACACAGATCATCCTACTACACAAAATGTACCGTTTTTCTCATTCAAACTAAGCTTTAAGCGTTTGGAAAACGGCAGAAACTCGAGGCAAGGGAAATTTGAGCAATATACCCCGAGCACGTGCTAAACTAAGATAGGGTGTGGGCGGGACAGGGAAAAGCGGGGGTGGGCGGCTGTTGGTCCCGTGAACCCGATTCACAATGACCGCCAGCAGGCAGCAACCAGCTGTAGTACTAGGGCGGGGGTCGCAAACATCGGGTGGCGAACGTTTGAACGAAATTAAATTCCGTTCAACATATAAACTAACTTAAAGTATTCTCGTACATACATACATACCATCAATACATTACTCTGTCGGGGTAGGCACATTGTTCCGAACACCAGAATCTCATATCTCAACACACATCCTTCGCCTCTTCTTAATTCTTATAACCTCATACATACCCTACGATTCCTCTACCTTCTTTCAGAACAGCATTAACTTGATACAGCCATACTTCTCTTGATCTTCCTCTGTCTTCGCCTTTTGATCACACTTTATATGCAAAGGAGTATTTCCCCCATATCACTTCTTTCCGTATTCTGTCATAGATTTTCACCCCATTTATTATTTATTCTACACCATTTATTCGGTTTCTTTCAATATTTTTCAACATTCGCGTTTCTCTCCAATACATCAAAATCGGAAAGGCGTGCAGAATGAATGGGTCATATGCTGGGACATGAAAATCTCCTGCGAAATATACTCGAGGGAATGGTAGAAGGATCGATTGGCAGAGGGGCCCCTCGCCGAGAGTATCTGGAGCAAATATGCCATGATATGGACTGCACCTCCTATACAGAGCTCAAGAGGACTGCTGAAGACCGAGCGGAGTGGAGGAGGAGATGCAGGGCTTTGCTGCTAACCAATCCCCAGGATTGAAACTGAACAAGAAGATATCAAAGCTGGTACTAAAATACTGTTGTGGACTATCTTACAAATTTCAGTATTGAAGTGAAATGTGGATGTTGCTCTTCTCCTGTTTCACCCTGTATAGTAAAACGAGTAATCCAATCTTGTGGCGTCAGAGAACAGTTTTGCTGCATTAGAACTTTACTGCATAAGTGCTGGAAAGTTGCTGTGGTATTTGAACTTCAGGCCATAATCCACTTTATAAATACTCGTATATTTACTGTGTTACCAGTCATTTTCCAACTGTCGTGACGTCGGACCTTAAAGTGCTTCCTCTTAGCGACGACGTACTTAAAAGTTATTCTTTTCACAGTCAGGTGTCACCACCGGAGAAGGAGCCCCTTTGAACGGTTCCTTCTTCGTCACCAAGTGACATCGCATCTATAATAAACAAGGAAGATTACAATCGTATCCTCTATTGAAGATCTCGCTGGATGAGGGCATATATTGACCACCATACCATGGTGGGTGGTGATAAAATCGAACTAAACTGCATTGCACCAAAGATACTAAAAACACACGATATATCTACTGTGAGCGCCGCTTTGTTAATGTTTGTAAAATACATATAAATTTTATTTATCTATTTTACATCGTATACGTAATAAATATACACAGAAATAAAACTTTGTTAAAAATTCTCATTACCTTGATAAGTCCCTAATTACGAGTATGTTCTATGTGAGGCAACCCTTCGCATACTGTTTTAATTCTCATTATCTTGATAAGTCCCTAATTACGAGTATGTTCTATGTGAGGCAACCCTTCGCATACTGTTTTAATTCTCATTATCTTGATAAGTCCCTAATTACGAGTATGTTCTATGTGAGGCAACCCTTCGCATACTGTTTTAATTCTCATTATCTTGATAAGTCCCTAATTACGAGTATGTTCTATGTGAGGCAACCCTTCGCATACTGTATTAATTCTCATTATCTTGATAAGTCCCTAATTACGAGTATGCTCTATGTGAGGCAGCCCTTCGCATACTGTTTTAATTCTCATTATCTTGATAAGTCCCTAATTACGAGTATGTTCTATGTGAGGCAACCCTTCGCATACTGTATTAATTCTCATTATCTTGATAAGTCCCTAATTACGAGTATGTTCTATGTGAGGCAACCCTTCGCATACTGTATTAATTCTCATTATCTTGATAAGTCCCTAATTACGAGTATGTTCTATGTGAGGCAACCCTTCGCATACTGTTTTAATTCTCATTATCTTGATAAGTCCCTAATTACGAGTATGTTCTATGTGAGGCAACCCTTCGCATACTGTTTTAATTCTCATTATCTTGATAAGTCCCTAATTACGAGTATGTTCTATGTGAGGCAACCCTTCGCATACTGTATTAATTCAAAGAAACGAACAGACCATTCTACTTCTTGCTTCTATAAATTTATCAAAAACATGTTTACTAAATCAGAAACGTTGAAAAAAATTCTGTCTTTAGTGAAGATGAATGACAACCCCCGTTTACTCCACCGATACCCGACAAGTACGATTCAATTGAAAGTATCTTATTCATCCTGTCTTCCTGTTTCAAGAGTGGCATCAGTAAATAAAGGTTTTACACAAATATAGTATTCACTGTAATTCATTCTTCACTTAAGCTCAAGTACTCAAACTATTCTAACAATAACCACGCTCCGATACACTGCCTGAATTTTTCACACCTTTATTGATTTCGGTATCTTATAGTATGTAATGAAGGCCAGATAGACATATTGCATTTGAATAAAAGATGTTAATATATGGATGGTGGTCAGTTGCCATGCGTGTCTTGTATCTTTGTTGAATTTGTATTTGATTTGATTCTTCATAATAGTGTTACAGAATGAATTTGTACCTTGATAACAGTGCCAGAGAATAGATTTATGTTATGTTAATAATGTCAGAGAATGAATTTGTATCTTGATAATATAGACAGAAAATAGATTTTTGTCTAGATAATAGTGCGAGAGAATAGATTTATGTCTTGATAATAGTGTGAGAGAATGGATTTGTATCTTGATAATAGAGCCTAGAATGTATTTATATACCCATAATGGATTTATATAGGCATCATCGAGTATGATTGTTTGTCATCCTGACTGAATATTTTAAAACAACTGGCTCTGGTAAGCGGTCAAAATGTCGATCTTAAAATATATATTTATATAAAGATATCTCTGGTAGCCTTCTAGTCTGCCAATCCCTGCGCTAGATACAGTCGGCAGGGGTTGCTCCAGTCCACGGGAAGGGCGGCAGGCAGGGGTAGCGAGGGCAACCTCTCTTTATTGATTTCCTCCTGGCGACAAGAAAAAGCGCTCAGCTACGGGAAGTGCGCCGGTCGGCGGCGGCGGCACTCTCGCCTTGAAAAGCGGCTACATTACCGCTACACTGGACTAAACAATTACTCGACATGGCACTTAAATATTATACATGAATTCAATGAAAAACCACGAGCCACATGGAATACCATATATCTGTGTCACTGAATTAATGATGAATTTTACACAAAAAATAAATGACAGATTACTCCCAGATTACTAAATAAATGCACGAAACTTATCGAATATTCATGAAACGTATACGAGTATTATATTTACATGATGTAAACAATAAAAAGTAGAACTCGACAAAAACTATTCTAGTATCGAGTTGTCATTTCTATAGTAAAATAATGGACCTTGAATTATTTATTGTATTATGTTTTCGTCGGGATTCTGAACCGGTTTAAACCGAAAGCGATTAACCGATTATTTTTATTCGTTCAACCGGTTTGAAAATTAACAATTGACAAAAAAAAAATTTTTATCATCACATTATTTTTGCTATATTTTATTGTAGCGTTTGGTCACACTTTCAAACACGACATTGTATGTCATTGATGTAAATGTCTCCGGAGAACTATTAAATAGTTCACACTCATAGTCATTGACTGGAACTCCTGATATAACATAGAACTCATGGAAACGGACAGTTTGGAAAAAAATGCGAGCAATCAAATCGTCTGTTCTAATTGCCCGAAAACCGTACAACACTAATTCCCCACAATTAATATTTTAGAAAGAGAAATGATACATACTTATATAAAAAGAGAAATGATACAGGAGTTGAGTAACCCTGCATCAACATGTGAAAGTCAGATGCATCAACATGTGAAATGATACAGGAGTTGAGTAACCCTGCATCAACATGTGAAAGTCAGATGCATCAACATGTGAAATGATACAGGAGCTGAGTAACCCTGCATCAACATGTGAAAGTCAGATGCATCAACATGTGAAATGATACAGGAGTTGAGTAACCCTGCATCAACATGTGAAATGATACAGGAGTTGAGCAACCCTGCATCAACATGTGAAAGTCAGATGCATCAACATGTGAAATGATACAGGAGTTGAGTAACCCTGCATCAACATGTGAAAGGTTTCGATTCTGCAAAGCAACTTGCATCTCGTTATACAAGTGAGCCCATGTATTTTCCATATCTCAGGATCTGTCCATAAAATTCCCAAAAAATTCAATTTTTGTTCTATGTAAGCGTTGTTCCACTAAAAACTAATCTAAGTTTTTTACCACTATAAAATAAGTTTTCGACAATTACGTAAGTCTACTTGGTGAAGTTTGGTAATATTTTGTGGGATACATAACATACTTATATTTAACTTAAATATACGAGTATATGTTAATATTAAATAATTTTAAATAATGACTGTAATATATAATTACTTCTGCTTTTGTATCTCCTGTACATGTTAGTTTAAGACAAGTTTTGTATTTTTTGTCAATAATTTTAAGTACTTGTATAACTTGTCATATGTTCATTTGTGTATAAAAGACATTGTTGTGTCGTTAATTAAATTAAATAAGATATATTATATATAGTCGTATCATAACAAAGTTAGTGTTTCTCCTTAAAAATATAAATTTATGTATATTTTTATCTAACCGGTTAACCGGTTTGCTGGATGTAAAAATAGCCGAAAACCGGTTTATCGAATTTGACAATTAATTAGAAACTTTACGTTTTCGTTGTATATAGTACAACCTGGCAGGTTTATTGCTATGTCGCAATGTCTTATCACCCCGCTCATCAGTTGTTCGTAATAATATTGATATTAGTTTGTGAGGTGCATGGCCGAGCTGTAACGCGCTGGACTTCCGTGCGGAAGGTCGTCGGTTCGAACTTCGCGCTGTGCTACTCCCCTCGAACGACACAGGCACTTTTTCAAACATCGGAGCAGCATTGCCGGTGTGAATGGTGTATTGGACGGTTGACTTATTATTGATAACTTATTTATTTATTTTATGACTTTTAGACCTTTTATCAAATGCGCTAAATTCTTAAAGCGCTATTAAAGAACAAATAAAATTCTGTAGCTATTAAACTCTTTTCATTTTCTTGGAACTTTGATTTCATTGCCATCGAATCTGCCAAGACTGTTCATGTTGCGTTTTTAGAGAGTGGCGCTCTAACTCGGAAATCGAATCCAATATTACTGATGTGTTAAAAAAAATACGAAAAAATAGATAAGTCGAGTGTAAGGAGAGGAAGCTGGTGGTGTTGGTAAATTGAAGTGTAACAGCTTGCACACTATTATCCACAGGAAGACTGACAATCATACTCGATTACGAGGTTTTCTTACAAAATATTTTTTTAACAATTACAAATGCAGGAAACTGCCTAATCTAATGGTCTCAACCGCCATTTTTTAAACCGGTTACTGAAATTGTTTTTTTTTTGTTATTTAATGTGTTCATTATAGTGGGTTCTAATTCCGAGTTAGAGCGCTCTTGCGGACTGCTTATGTAGTTATGTGTAGACTCTTCTCAAAAGCGTTTTAACTTGGGAACGAACCTATTATTATTGACATATTAAAATATTATAAAATAAATATATAAGTTGAGTGTAAGGATAGGAAGGTAGTGGCTGCGTCCATTAGATTAGTTATTTCCCCGCATCTGCATATGTTCAGATAAAAAATATTTGGTAAGAAAACCGCAGAAAACTTACCAAGGGAAGACGAACTACAAATAAACCTTTATAGATCTTCCGATATGTGATAATAACACATACGGCTTTAGATGTAGTGTAAAGTATGTGTAAATTGTTCATATACCATCATAAATATTGATTAAACCTCCCGAAAAGGGTTGTGTTCAAGTGCTTCCTAAAGCTACGAACTGCACCCATATATGTAATAATAAAAGATAGACCGCTCCACGCCTATTAGTGCAATGTTCAAGTATAATGACAAATTATTCAAATTTCCATATGTATATTTTGTATAAACGATATCGAGTATTTTGTTACTTTCATAAAACCTCCACGTGTCGGCACAAAGAATAGACCTCCATGCAGCACTTGAGTAGGCAACAGTCAACAGGTAGCATAGCACACTTGTGTCCACAGCAGTCCATTCAACTTAAGCGCGCTTCCTGGAAGGCGCTCCTCAAACGATCTGCCCGTCCGATTCCGTCCTTCAGGACATTCTTGACATTTACGAATTGACTTATTTCTACACGGTTTAATTAGACGTTGGTATTTTATAAGTAAAACTTAAAAAAATAGACGGTTTAAAGAATGAGTTGTGCAATACTTAGGTATAATCAAATATTTATGTTCAACTAGCTGTACCCGGCCACGCGTTGCTGTGGCTCAGCCTGGTTTTTGAACACGAACTATTTGAAAATTTAATATTTATTATTTAATATTTATTATTTAATATTTATTATTTAATATTTATTATTTAATATTTAATTATTTATTATTAAATATTTAATATTCTAAATCAAAATGAAAATAAGTCGAAATCTATATTGCGTGTGTTGCCGTCACGTTCAACAGGAGGCGCTCCCATTATTTCGTATGTTTTATACACTTTTTGAAATACAACTGTATTTCAAAAAGTGTATAAAACATACGAAATATAGAAAAAATAATAATATGTAAACATGCTTGTATACGAATGTAACCTTTTGTCAAAATTTCAAAGCAATGAAAAATAAGACAAACAGTTAAAAAACGAAATGAAAGAATCGGAAACATCGAAAATGCAATGTGACATAACTGTCAATTAGAATTGTTTAGTTTGCGTGTGTCACTGTAGGGGGCGCTCTCGTTATTTCGTCTGTTTTATATACTTTTTTATATACAACCGTATATAAAAAATATATATAAACATGCTTGTATACGAATGCAACCTTTTGTCAAAATTTCAAAGCAATCGGTGAAGAACTTGCGAAGATTAGAGATTTTTAATATACGAACATTTACATTTTTATTTATATAGATTATAGAAGACAAATATAATTAAATCATCAATAAATAATATGTGGAAAAATAAGACACAAAAAGTATATAATTTTAAATGGATAATATTTTTATTTATTTTTTTCATTATTTTGTACACGTGGTACACCTGGTGGGCTTATTGCAGCAATTTTTTCCAACAAGTTATTTTAATCCGTGGTAGATTTAAAAAAAAAGATCTTAAACGTAAATAATAATGGTAGACATCTGATAGATCTTGGAAGTTGGTTCCACAGTCACGTTGACTGAACCGCTAATGAAAATATGTAAAATTTGATGTGATGTGTTGGTATGCAAAGGAGTCTCTCGTCGTCTAGTCGAAGAAACTGGATTATTCCAGAACATGTGAAGGAGAATTGGGATTGTAAACCACGTTGAAAAATGTCGACAGAATATGAAAGTTCTTCCCTGCCTGATTTTAAGCTATTAAAGTCTATGCCCAATTCTGTGGATCTAGGCTTTTTGTCTGTCATTGTGGTGTGCCCAATTATAATAATAATAATATAATGGCTGTTAATAAAGCGCCATACAGTGAATACACTCTCCTCAACGACTCCCTAGCCCCGGGAATCAAATACACTATTATTAACACTTAAAAAGTGTTACAAAATTATAGTTTGGAAGGAAGGATATGAATATGGTGGCTGCGGCTTTGGGTTGGGTACTTTCCCCCACGTGTTTTGAAAAACTAAGTTCTCGTATGGAAAAAATCATTGGATACTTTTTACTGATTGTTAAATTGAATGTTATTGATTCCTTCGTCAAAATTCTCATTAATTTATTAAGTTGTGAGACCTATACTTGAGAAAATGTAGCATGGTCCCTGTGCAACAGTTTACAAATTTGCCCCAATACAACCTTGTAACGACATTTAGTCATTTTAATTATTTTATCAACTTTAATATAAGCCTCGATTCTATTAAATAGCAAGTTATTTAGGTAAATACATTACATAAAACTAACAATTATGACAAATTAATACATCTTGTTACAAATTAGCAAAAATGTGTCAGTTTGTTAAAATCAAATGATATTTGGTGACGTTTGTCAAAAGTCACAACGTTAGTCCGCATTGGCTGGGGATGGGGTATACGATAATAGGATTTTCGTATTTTTTATACCTAAAATTAAATGTTCGTAATTAGTATTAATTCATAGTGGATCTTGGCCTATTTAAAGAAAGATATAAATCATACAATACATTAGAAAGTCAGTATAACGAAAATTAGGAACAAAAACATCAGTTTAGAGAAAAACAATTTTTCGATTAAAAAAAAACCATTCGATTTGTAAAAAAACGATTTTACCCCATCCCTTTGATACGTGACATTACAAATGTCACAGGGACCATCCTATATGTTTTCAAGTATAATTACGAGTGTGTATTATACCGTGGGAATTAACCCTTAGTGAACTGTGTTAATTAAAAGAAATTGACAGTGTTTCTTACAATTTCCTCCATACATTCATCTTAAATATTTATTAGAAATAATAGAAACGAGAAGAGAAGGAAAGAAGAAAGGAGATTGATGAAGATGTTTTAATAGACAAACGAGTGAAAAGAATGAGATATTCTCGTAGATAGAAGGTGTAGGAATCTATCCACTATAAAGGTACATGGCTTAATGGTAAAAAGGACGTCACAAAGTATAGTTTAGATACCCAACTTTTCCACCTTCTAACGTAACTACCATCGATCCCTACCGTCCGACTGCTGTGACATAGTTGATAAGATTCAGATCTTCCGAGCCGATGTTACGGGCTCGATTCCCGTAGGTACTCATTTTTTTCAATGAATAAATCAGTTCGATTTTAATATGTATATTCTGGTTGGTTGGAATAAGCCATCCAAGCTGTATCATATACAACGAAAAAGTAAAACACTAATATCCAATACCATCACGCTAATCGCATTATCACTTCCGGAGTTGGCAGAGATGACAGAACGTCACATTTTCCTTTCAAAATAGATACCCTTCGCCTCCTCTATATAACATATTCTATTACATTTATTTTCGTTTTTCTTACTTCTAACATATTACTCTCTCACTTTCTCTTTTAAGCTTTTCAGAAAGCTTCCCAGTATATGTTTGTTTCCATACAAAAGCATAAAATATATTTGCGAAAGTGAATCTATATGAATTTCCTACGGCATGTATTATAATAACGGCCGTGTCCCATGGATTAGTGATACAGGCGGCCCTCGACTTTCGCACATAATTGGTTCCTGAAAATGTGTGCGAATGATGAATGTTCGAAAGTAGAGGGATGTAAAAAAAACATCAAAAATTCTAATTCAAAATATGTTTTTATCAATAATACTATTTATTTATCAATAATATATTAAAAATATTTATTTATCAATATACGTAATTAAGTTAACGAGGCGTGTTTAAGTGATTTCATGTGTTTTCTTTATAAACTTGTCAAGAGTTAGTTGAATACCACCTTTTTTTTATTTTCTTGATAAAGAGTTCTATAACACGCTGTGTCTGTCTCAATCGCCCTACGTACTTGAGATATACGTTCTCCATTAGGGTCACATTCTTCCATGATAGTCAAAAATTTGTCAAGATACATGAAGGATTCATGCATATTTCTGATTGTCAAAGTCTTGACGATTTTATCAGCTTCTTCTTCCTCACTTTCATTGTGTATTTCATTTAACTCTTTCATTTGCTCAATTAAGTATTCATTTGACAGATGTACTGAGTGAGATTCAATCAAATCATTAACATCTTCGTTGTTGACGTCCAAGTTTAGTTCATTCATTAGGCTAACTGTTTCATCTGTGACAGTTTCCGGAATTTCTTCAGAATTTATAAAATCACTCATCATTTGTAGGCATAATTGTTTCCAGGAACCTTTCATTGTTGACTATTTTATTTCAGCCCACGAGTCTCCAATATTTTTTATTGCGTTCCATATATTATAGTTCTCCAAAAAAAAATGGAAGCGACTGCATGGAAGCGAACAATTCTTGCATTATCCACAAAAATCTTTAAAAAATTGAATTTCGAAAAATGTGCGAAATAGCGAATTGTGCTAAAGTCGAGGGCCGCCTGTACCTGTATAGTGCGGTGATGCGCTCAGATGAAAAGCGCCAGTGCAGCGCATAACGCAACTACCCGTACAGATCGCGTGCCGCCGAAGAACAAAGCGCACGATGATTGTTTCACCCGGTACTCAGCACTCTCCGGGTATATTATTTGACTGGCCCAGTTATTTCCTCCCTCCATCCCCAATCTGCAGCATCCTCCCTCCAGGACCGGAACGCAACAGAAAAAGTCAAATCTGAGTTTCATGATAGGACAAAAGAAACGAAACATGCAAGTACATCGAATTGTAAGGATTTCTTTTATTTATTACACTTTCATTGCTTAAAGCAAATTCACATACTGTCTCTATTATATAATCTCCTTAACTGTCCCGCCACCCCCTCTTATTTCGCCGAAAATTTTCAGCGTCTTTCCAATCATGGATTAGCGCTATGCTCAAACAGAGATTGTCTATTGGCCTTTCGAGTTCACCGTTCCTCTTTTTTACGTCGTCGTTTACTGACCATGCAGTGAAACTCTGGAATCAGTTACAAACCAATATAAGACTCGCTCCGTCCTTGGCATGCTTTAAGAAGCGACTGAAAAAACTCTTAATTTCTAGTCAGTAAAATAACGTGTTTCATTCCTGATTTTTCTTTTCCTTTCCTCTCCACCATCCCTTTCTTTCCTTTTGATTGATGATATCTCACTTTATATGAAAAATAATGTTCGGGTGATTGTCCGTCTTTGTGGGGTCCGTGGGCATATGCTCACGTATGTGTTTATGGATTTCGTGGGGATGGATAGTCATTTGAATGATTTATGCGACCACGTAACTTGCTTCATTCACTTTTGTCTGGTTGGTTGGAAGAGATTGCCGCCTGACAATATGCCACCCAGATTGTATTTGCAATCAAAGTGTTAAATAAATAAATAAATAAAGCCCAGCCCGGCGGATTCACTAAGATGTCAAAGTGATTGGAAACCTTTTAAATATAATTGGGTACCAATGATAATCGAACCCGCAACCCCCGAATCGGAAGACAAGCGTCTTACCAACTAGGCCACAGAGGTTGTTTTCTTGATGCACTCCATTGGATGATTTTATACTACGTTATTACTTAGTCGTAAAAACATTTCGACTATGTCCAATTTTGAGTGTTTTAATGAAATTTTACAGAATTGTATTTATTCTTCGAGTTATTAAATCTCTCGAGCATTTGAATTTTGCAGATGTAAATCAGCTATCTCAGAACAGGCGAAGAGCCTAGCGAAACGGATGATACAAACCGTTTGTCTCGTGTAGGATTATATAATCACTAGCTGCAACCCGTGAAATATTCACGGAAGTAAAGCAAATTCTATATTACATTTATGAAAATATATATTCATAAATATAGAATTTGTTTATATATATATATATCATTTATACATCGTCCCTTTTTACACCGGTTCAAAAATTGTTAGCTAGGTATTTAAAATTCGTTTAGTTATCACGGACCCACCAAGATTCAAAATTTGAATTACTTTCGCAAAGAATCTGAGTATTCCTCTCTCGCTCTCTTGTATTCAAAATTCAATTCTCTTAATCTTTCTTTGGCGACAGCCATCGTATGGGTTTTGGCCTATTTATACTATGATTCAAATAAGTAAATAATCCATTATAGTCATCCACCCAAACATCAGAAGTAACATTACTAGTTACGAAAGTCCAGTGAAAAATAAATCTCTTATTCAATATTGACATCCCGATATAAGACATATAATCTCAGACCTTATTCCGTCTGAATTTATTTAGTGACACTTAAGAAGAACTTTTTTACTTAGCAACAGTTGTGTGCATAAACTTTTATGTGCTGACTGTGATAATCTCTATATAGGAAAGACAGGAAGATCTTTGAAAAGAGATTTCATGAGAACAAATCCGCCTTAACAAATCTTCTAATTTATTTTGAAATGGCTAATCATTGTCACCGTGAAAACCATACTTTTTCTATCGATAATGCCAAATTCTTACATATCAGTAATAACGGAAATAAATTGGACAGACTAGAGGCCCTAGAAATTTCTAAGTCAGTACATCGAGGCGAACATCTGGCAAACACATATATCCTAACAATCTCTCCATGCCTCTCTCAGCCCTCAGTCCCCAACCCGAATGTCTCTAACCGTTAGAAGTGTGCATATCGGTACCAGTTAAAAAATAATTCAGTTTTGTTTGTGCTCCCCTGAAGATGAGGTGAAAGCCTTGAAACCGGTAGGGTTATACCGTTACAAAAAGTGGAATAAACAGTGTTTGATAAAACAAATTACAATTTGTTTCTGTTGTTATCTTCTATTGGCATGATTCGAACATATACAACCCTGAGGCCGAGTTTTTTAGGCCACTTTAGAAAGATTTCGATTTGAATGCATAACTTATTGTTAAGGTAATTTATAATAAACTTTTTAAATGTCCAGACTGAACTTTTATTTATTATTTATGCGTGTGTTACTTCTCAACATATCCGTGACAAGATCGAGTGCGTGGTCATTACAATACTCGTATATTGTGTCAAGTTATTAAACCGGCTTCCTTAAATGTAACTACATTTAGAAACAACAGATAATGTCCTGGGAGGACAATACAATAGCTGAATCGGATGTGGACATACTATATTTAGTTCAACATTTTCAACTAAATTCTCGAAAAATCCAATTGTTGTTATATGTAAGCGTAGTTCCACTAAAAAATAATCTAATTTATTTACCAATATAAAACAAGTTTTCGACAATTACGTAAGTCTACTTGGTAAAATTTGGCAATATTTTGTGGTATACTCGTACATATATTGAACTTAAATATACATATTAATATTAAATAATTTTAAACAATGACTTTGTAATTTATTATTACTACTGCTTTTTGTATCTCCTGTACATGTTAGTTTAAGACAAGTTTTGTATTTTTTGTCAATAATTTTAAGTACTTGTATAACCTGTCATATGTTCATTTGTGTATAAAAGACACTGTCGTGTCGTTAATTAAATAAATAGAAAAATGTTTATGGAGGCTGAATTGACGCAAAAAATAATGTTTTTTTTTCTCTCTCTCCATATACATAATTGAAAGTGTTCTTAGTTATCTAACATGACAGCTGTGCATGAGATGAACACTGGTCATTAGGATTTTACTGACTAAAAATTAAGAGTTTTTTCAGTCACTTCTTAAAACATGCCGAGGACGTAGCGAGTCTTATATTGGTTTGTAACTGATTCCAGAGTCTCACTGCATGGACAGTAGAGGACGACGTAAAAAAAGAGGAGCTTCATACCACACACAGAAATGTCCTTGTCGACAAAATTAAAGAATACAAATCACTATAAAGACAAACCAAATATCCGGGTTATTCCCTTGTTACACCGATCCTGTACCCCTTTCACACTTTTCCATTCCCCGCTTCATCACTCAGAGAGAAAGAGAGAGTGTATGGTATGATATATGTATTGTAGATGCTCCGTGGCGCGCGATTTTCCCGCCAGTTTCAGCGATTAGCTATTCATTCTGTTTCCAGTGGACTTATACAAGGTGGCGCAAATTTCATCAACCAAAAAAAATACAATAAAAAAGGGGTCTACTATAAATTTATCTTGTTTAAGAATTCACATGGTTCACTATTATTGCACTTGCAAAGTATTGCCTACACATATCACGGTCTAGTCATTGTTATTGGGCCTCGCGGTCGCCTCGTCTTTCCAACGTCAATTCAGTTGGAAAGCGAAGCTGTGCCGTGGATTTTTTTTTTGTTTATTTCTCTTCTTTAAGTGAGTGCGCCGTTGCGCGCCAGCAAACTCACCGGCTACACCTTTTACACTTCTTAATTTTAAAACTTCTTAATTTCTAGTCAGTAAAATAACGTGTTTCATTCCTGATTTTTCTTTTCCTTTCCTCACCACCATCCCTTCCTTTCCTTTTGATTGATTATATCTCACTTTATATGAAAAAGTGTTCGAGTGATTTCCCGTCTTTGTGGGGTTCGTGGGCATGTGCTCACGTATATGTTTGTGGATTTCATGGGGATTGATAGTCATTTGAATGATTTATGCGACCACGTAACTTGTTTCATTTACTTTTGTCTTGTTGGTTGGAAGAGATTGCCGCCTGGCAATAAGCTCGCCAGATTGTATTTGCAACAAAAGTGTTACTTAAAATAATAATAAATAAGTCTTAATAAATACGTTTTCCTCTTCGACGTATGAAAAATACAAAGAAGTACTTACTTTATTAAGGGGTGAAGATTAGAATACTTTGGGTATTTCATGAGAGAAAACAAATATCGAATCATCCAAATCATGTAAAGAAGAAGATACAAAGCAAACGAAGTATAGAAAGAAGAAGAAAAAGCTGCTGGCTGAAAAGAGCCTAGGAAAGTGGTTCCACTGTAGTGTGAAGACATTGTTCAGAGTAACTCCAGACAAATTTAAAACAGCCTTGATAGTTGCCAACCTCCAACATGGAAAGGAACGTTGAGAAAAAGAATATGTTTTAAATAAATCTATTGTTTTCTTCTTCTTCCGCGTTGTGGTCTCGGTATGGAGGATTGTTACCTGCACTGAAACAGCTTAACTCATACACATTATTCCCAAATTCTCGTAGCATTTCACTGTCCTTAGAGTTTGTGGCAATGGTATGCCCGTATCAGATTTCATCTGGTCGCTACAGCGCATAGGTCATCTACCTGTGCTCCACATTCTCAATGAGTCTTTTCATGTCCTCTTTGCGCGAAATGTGGCCGAAAAACTGAAGCATGCATCGAATACATAACATAGATCGCTTCTCAGAGATGTTAAATTGTTCTAATTTTGAGCCATTCGTTCATCGTTTTGTCCATGAAACAGCAATCGTCTTTTAAATCATATCCCGAAAAAGTATATCCTTGATGTTTCTCTGGTCTTTATTGACTAAGTTTCTGAGACATACAGAAATATTGAGAAAATAAGAGTTTTATTAAGACCTACATATTTTCTTCCTCGAGAGATGTGTCTGTTTCTTCAGATCAGTCCAAGCCTCGACATACCACTATACGCCATCCCTATTTTTCCCTTGACGTCCATCATTACCTGCAATTGTATATCATAAACGAAAGCGTGTAAGATTTCCAAATCAAATTGGTTTTTTTTATTATTATTTTTTAAACTCGAAGTACACAATTTTCGTTAACAATATTTATGCCGCACCCTGTAGAAGGAAGGATTCATTCTATAATTAATTTATTCGCCCGTTTACGTTTCGTTCAACTCTTATTTTGATTTTTTCTTTTGTAAATTCTGTTTGATCTGAACACCAAAGAAAATCGTGCGAATAATCAAACTCAGTTACATTTTCACTGGGCGAGCGAACAAAACAAGAGATCGGAGCGTTTGCCCAGTACTCGTGTTTTGATATTCATTTGCGAACGATATTTTTATTTAACCGAACGAATTCTTCGCTCTCTTGTAAGAATTCTTCAATATGCGTTAAAATGCACGGAATTAGTTTTCTGAATGCGCGCAACGATAGGAAAAAAAACGATGGGGCAGTAAATCATATATCCCGAAAATATACTATCAAATTGTCTTTCTATCGGGGTAGGCACAAAGGGGAGAGGGCCAAACTTTCCTATCCTGGCACACATAATTCGCCTTTTCAATATCCATACAGCTCCTACGACTTCTCTGATTTTTTACGTTTCATTCATTCAGAATATCATACACTTGGTCCAACTATACTTTCCTTGATCTTCCTCGACCACACTTTCCACTCACATCTGTGTCAAGTGATATACACATATCTCTGTCTACCAAAATGTGGCCATGCTCCATGACATAAGATGCCGTGTCTGCGTACTCTCAAGTAGTCCGAAGACAAAGAAGATATTCCAGAGTCCACGTCTTATCAGTGAAGGAATTGAAGATGTAGTGCACAATACGCGCAGCACAATACTACATGTCGCCCACTGCATTCTTGGAATTGTCTCTCCATAAAGGCATCGCTCCTCCGTGAGAACTGTTTGCCTTGCCACTTGCGCTGTCCTCGAGTCTTCCAATTACACCAGGCTTCGCTGACATTCCACTCCACGTATGAGTATCTATGGTACATACCAATGTATTCTTATGAGTGCATATGACATTCTGGCCTCTTGTAACATTTATGTTATTGTAATTAATTTGATACTTGGTCCTAAAGTTATGGCGCTGAACTTTTGTGGAGAAGGTCAACTTTGTTAAACTTGCGCTAAGCTACTCCTCATTGAATACGAGAATCAGACATTTTTATCGCCATGCTTTCGGGGATGTACGAAATATTTCGGGAATACTCGTAAATTATCTATTTTTTGTCGATACTGTAAGGCCGAGGCCACACCAAAGTGCTTCGTTAGGTGCTAAGCTAGATTTTAAGTGACTCATATACTAGGTGACTTCATGCTTGGCCATACCAAAGTGATTCGCACAAATTCATTTGACATTTGGGAGCGGTTGAGTCAACAAACGATGCCACTCTCAAAAGTAACCAATTTCATTACAGCTTACCATCTTTATTTACTTGGTGTGCAACTTCATTCCAAAGTGATTTTATTACAGGTACATTTTTGTATAATTTGCTCGATGGGTTCCACAGAGGCTCCCTTTTATACACAACTGTTATTAAAACTTCCGCCATCTTGTGAAATCACGGTGACACAATAAAATTAACCAGCACGTCTGTTCGCTTGGAGATTCACTCGGTAACTAATCGTCATGTAGTGTGGCGCGAAGCGTGCAGTGTGGCCATTGCGATAATATACGGTGCGTTGGTTCGCTAGGACATGTTGCCTAACTCGCAGCGTAGCTCTAAGCATCAATCAAGGCTCCTACCTGTGTGGCCAAAGCCTAACATAATGGTCAGCATGCTTACTTAGTACATAGGTGTCCGGAGTCAAATTTTACTTTGGTGACTTTTGTCGTCTGATTTTTTTTTGTTACCCTTAGTAGCTCATCGTCATTATCAATCCAGGATCTATAGCTCTTCGTTATACCTGTTTCGAGCTTTCACCGACTAAATAAATAAAATATATAGAACTTTCAAAGCGTTAAATTACGATTTTCCTTATAAAAAATGTATGCGTAAATACATTTGCGTAAACTTTGCTTTGAAATATAATAATAAAAATGTTTTTATTTCAAAAGTGTATTTTTTATTTATTTATTTAATGAAATACACAACACTTATTCTATATACAGTGAACATAAGACAAGTTAACACAAGTGCTTAAATTATTGACAAAATTATAAAATGTTGTTTATAGTTAAGGCATTAACGTTGTGGAGGTTTAAAGACATTGTAATTTATTTTTAACAAACACTGTTTATTCCACTTTTTTGTGACGTTAATAAATAAATTGGACAGATTAGAGGCCCTAGAAATTTCTAAGTCAGTATACCGATCGGAGCATCTGTTGAACAGTTATTTCCCCAAAATCTCCCCGCTCTTGGCCGAAATTATCCCTAGCCTTCCTCACCCCCCAGCCTCCAACCGTTGAAGTGTCTATATCGGTACCAGTTCGAACAGCATTAAGTCTTGTTTGCGCTCCCCTGAAGATGAGGTGAAAGCCTTGAAACCGGTAGGGTTATACCGTCACAAAAAGTGGAATAAACAGTGTTTGTTAAAAATAAATTACAAAAATTGTAAAACTTTATCTGAAACTTACATACGAGTATGTTATATGAGTAGATACAAAAAAAGCAGTACTGATAATAACAATTGAAAAATCGTTGTTTAAAATTATTTAATATTAATAAGCATATTCAAATGCAATATATTTATGTATATTACAAATTATTACCAAAATTTGCCAAATAGACTTACGTAATTGTGGAACAAATATTTTATTTAAGGAACCTCTCCTTATACTTCACGTGTTATTTTTACCTCTGTTAATATAACGATTTTGACGAACGTGTCCCTATCGTTAAACGAGGTATTACTGTGCATGTACCAGACAAATAATACGTCCTCATTAAAGGTGTTCATTCAAAAATAAGAAACTGTATTAACCAGACTACAAAGTTTTCCCGCATCACACTGAACAAATCATGGATGGATTGTAGTTATATACATGCAGCTCTATATCATGCGACCATAACCACTCCTACATAATAACATAATGGCATAATGAGGCAGCAAGTCAAACAATCCTGCCGCGCATCACGTCATTACTGGCACTGGCACTGCCACTGGCACTCGTACTAACACGGGGACTCCAGCTGATCGCTGATCGCCGATTGCCGGGTGCACGTTGCAATGTGCTATCAAACCGTGACGATTAAATAATCGAACATTGTATAATATTACTTTTGTAACGTCTGTTATGCTATTAAAACTATCATTATTTGGATGTTACGGATCAACTGTTGTACAAACTATCGTAGAATACTTACAAAATATATAATATTACTTTTGTAGCGTCTGTTATGCTATTTAAACTATCATTATTTGGATGTTACGGAGCAACTGTTGTACAAACTATCGTAGAATACTTACAAAATATATAATATTACTTTTGTAGCGTCTGTTATGCTATTTAAACTACCATTATTTGGATGTTACGGAGCAACTGTTGTACAAACTATCGTACAATACTTACAAAATATATTATATTACTTTTGTAACGTATGTTATGCTATTTAAACTATCAATATTTGGATGTTACGGAGCAACTGTTGTACAAACTATCGTACAATACTTACAAAATATATTATATTTGTATTAGATTCTTATTACATAGTATATGCCATCACACCGTCTTCCTATCGGGGTATGCAGAAAGGAAACAGCGCCAGAATTTCCTATTGTGACACACTTCTTTCGCCTTTTCATACAGCTCCTACGATTTTCCTAAGGCCACGACCACACAGGTAGCAGCCTCGCATGGTGCTTAGAGCTACGCTGCGAGGTAGGCGACATATTCTAGCGAACCAACGCACCCCATACTATCGCAATGCCCACACTGCACGCTTCGCGCCACGCTACATGACGATTAGTCACCTAGTGAGTCTCCTAGCGAACAGACTTGTTGATTAATTTTATTGTTACACCAAGTGATTTTACAAAATGGTGGAAGTTTGAATAACAGCTGTATATAAAAGGGAGCCTTTGTGGAACCCATCGAGCAAATTATACAAAAATGTACCTGTAATAAAATCACTTCGGAATGAAGCTGCACAGGAAGTATGTAAATAAAGATGGTAAGTTGTAATGAAATTGGTTAGTTTTGAGAGTGGCATCGTTTGTTGACTCAACCGCTCCCAAATGTGAAATGAATTTGTGCGAAGCTCTTTGGTGTGGCCATGCATGAAGTCACCAAGTCTATTAGTCACGTAGCACCTAGCGAAGCACTTTCGTGTGACCCTAGCCTAACGTTTTATATTTTGTTCTTTCAAAATATACATTTGATCCAACCATACTTTCCTTGGTATTCCTGTACCACGCCTTCTACTCACATTTGCACTATATACCTATTTGTTTTGTTAGATTCATTCCATTTCATAGTTCTCTTCTTCATCTTACTTCAACACATTACCCTTGAGTTCACATTCATCCCTAATCCCTTCATTTACTTTTCTGTCACACGTCGTTTGGCTTATGATGCCGAAGTTTCGAAAACGTTACATTTTTTTTATTTTCAACTCCTGTTTGTAGGCAACTTGACGGATTTGACTGTAAATAAACCTTGAAGATGAAAACTGTAACGTTTCCGAAACGTGGACTTCATAAGCCAAATCACGCAACACAACACTCCGAAAGATATTTATTATAGTTCGGAAATTCTAGGATGAATCCTGTGACAGCTCATAAATTTGCCCCAATACAACCTTGTAACTATGTTCAGTAATTTTAATTATTTTATCAACTTTAATATAAGCCTCAATTCTAATAAATAGCAAGTTATTTAGGTAAATACATTACATAAGGTTGTATTGGGGCAAATTTGTGAGCTGTCACATGACTCATTCTAGAATTTCCGAACTATATTTGAATATAACAAAACAGACCCAAAGTTCACGAGTTGTTTTATTGTCTTTTTATGGAAGGAGTTTGAGAAGTTATGGAAGGAGTTTGTCGATTAAAAATAGGTGGTGCCCGCCACCCTACCGATATTTTAGAATGTGCTCTAGAGTACAAAAAGATTGGGAACCCCTGTTCTAGATAGAGACAACGAGTAGCTCGGCGCGGCTCAGCCATCCTGCTGGCAGTGATTAACCCGCTCCGGGGTCGTATCCCGCGGCATGGCCCGCTACCGCTGCCGGCATGAATGGGCCGAGACCTCACGGGACAGAAACAGGTTTTAAGCCATTACTGGTTTTAAGGCGCCGCGCGCCGGGCCCGGGCTTGTCTAGCACCAACATTTGGAGCAATCCAACATAAAAACTAATTTTTGGAATTAATTCAGTTTAAGAAATATAGTATTAATTAAGCTTAATTTATTAATAATACTAAATGACTTATATAAAGATGATTTATAATAAAACAAGGGGGTTGGGAGGGGGTGGTTGAACTGTAGCCGTCAGTCATTAGGTGCGTTTTTTTTTAAATTAATGCAAATTTCGTTTTAATAAATCTTTTTTTTTATTAGTATGTCTTTGTTCGTCTTTTATAATTTTTAATTTAGGTTAACTCAGAGAAACTGGAGCAGGTTGAAGAGTTATGTTATCTGTGCAGAATGTTTACGTGAGATGGGCGAAATGAAATGGTCATTGAAAGAAAGGTAACAACAGAGAATAAGATAAATGGAGCACTCAGTATAATATACAATACAACAAATGCGCAATAGCAACAGTAATAAAAATGTTAATACGTAATATTGTGTCAGTTCCCGCTTTGATGTATGGAACTGAAACTTAGAATTGACAGAAGAAGGATGAATGGTGTGGAAATGCGTGCACTAAAAAAAAATTGTAGAGTGTCCATATATGAAAGAAGATGGAATGAAGACATCAGAAATTAATGCATGGATAAAATGGATATTTTAATGATGATAAAGAAAGGAGCTTTTAGATGGTTTGGACATATGGAAAGAATGAACGACTAAACGAATGAATTACTAAACGACTATGTGATACTAGTTTAAAGTGCAATGTGTGCGGCGAAGAGGTAGACCGAGGAAAACGTAGTCTGATCAAATGGACCTGATTTTTGAAAGAACATTAAGTGAGAAGAAAGTGTACTAGAAGATTTTGCACGATGAAATATATGAATTTGGAGGAAGCAAAAGGCGTGTGTGTATGAATAGAAAAATGTGAAGATCTGTTATCTCTGCTCATCCCGCAAAGGACACAGCGTGATGATATGAATGTATGAATATATAAAAGAAGATTCAATCCTCCCCGACTGACGGGCACAAATAGACTATTTGTAAGGGACGTTTCCATTATACCATAAGGGTTCTTTCGACACCCGCTGTGCTCATCGTTTGGTTCTAATGTTACATCAGAATAAATCATTAAGACAACGAATCCCCGAAACGTTGACAGTAAAACTAATTTCTGTATTTATTTGTCTTGAACCCAATTACATCATATTTTTTTAGATTAGTACCTATCAAGTGCATCTAATTGAAGTTTCTTGAATGCACCCTAATAAGGTTATAGCTTACTTAATGCATCCTTCCTACGTGAAAAGGTCCCTCCCTCCCCTATAATCAAACATCACCTCAAGAGCGCTTTGTTTTATGTAAATTAAAAAAGCGCTTTTTAACAAATTAGAGGGTTGTTGACATTTGACGATTCCCGAGAGGAAATATGGTTTTCAACCCCGTTCATCGAGCCTTCAGTCTCAGAACCACTTGAGAAAGTACAAGACTCGCGGTTCATCATCGCATATGATAAAACACACATCTAGCACTTGTGAATATTATTTAGGGGCGAATTCTTTTTCGAGCCCTTTTTTTGATGTCGCAAACAATATTTTTTTACTATCTCAAGAATAAAAACTTCCCTTATTTATCATCCCTGTTTCCTACTGTATTTTATCTTGTTATTCATGAATACAGTACCAAGTGGCGGATTTATTGTCATCTGGTAATTAATTTGTGTAAAAATGTAAAGTAAATATAGTTACAGTATTCTTCTTCTTCCCAGTGTCATGTCAGGTCCCCCCAACGTTGACTATCACCTAAGAGTAGACATCTTTGTCCCCGGCAGCCCGAAAAAGATCCCCAACGCTCCTTATACCAGTCCAATCACGTAGATTTGCCTCCTGCCAACACCTCTTCGATATTACAAGTGTCCTTATAGACTTAAAATAATGTATACTTAAACAAGAAATCAATATTTCTGACTTGAATAATGGTGATGGGGATGTGTATAAGGTGGTATGTACCATATTGTATGATTTCACTCAATTATAAAATAATCCTTTACTAAGCTTTGACAACCTGCGTGATGTTTATTGATTTTTTAATATTATTCTTCTTCTTCCTAGTGTCATGTCAGGTCCCCCCAACGTTGGCATATTTGTCCCCGGCAGCCCTAAAAAGATCCCCAACGCTCCTTGTACCAGTCCAATCACGTATACTGCGGAGCCAGGAGATTTGCCTCCTGCCAATACCTCTTCGACCCTCTATTTTGCCTTGGATGATCAGGTGCAGTGATTTGTACTTTGCTCCTCTAAGTACATGACCCAAATAGGACACCATTCGGATTTTAATATTAGTCAGCAACTCTATCAACTTTGCTCTACGCTCTTTGACGAACCCTTGTGTTGCTGACCATATCCGTCCAGGATTCTCCGGTGCATCCATATTTCGAATGCTTCCAGTCGGTTTATACTACCAACTTTGAGGGTCTATGATTCTACTCCATGATATAACACTGACCAAACGTAGCATTTGACTTACCGTTGTCGAAGTTTCAAGTTTAAATTATCGTCGCAGAATACGCTTCTCATTTTACCGCCGCACGAGATGATTCAATTCTGCACTTGACTTCGGTTTCTTGGTCGAGGTCTTCCACTAGGATACTTCCGACGTATTTTTTTTTTCTCTCTATCTGCCATCTATCAGCACCGTTCAATGTAAGACGTGCTGTTGCAGTATTATATTATAGTATTTAACCATTTCGTTGTATCGTTGAACTAATTATTATGTAGCGATCTCTTCTCAAAATCTTCTTCATCCAAAAATCAGACAGAACCCGTAATCCCGGAGTTGGAACCACAGAGACAGACATCATGTCTTACTAACTGTTAATAATAATAATAAAAGGAATGTAACGCATTTTAGAGAGCAGACTCTCATCGAGGGCACTCTAACTTGGGATGCGAGTTTATTATTATTGTCAAATCAAAAATATTACAAAAAATAGCTAGTTTAATGTAAGGATGTACTAGGCTAGACTGACCCATACAGGTTCTTATTTGCGAACCCTGTTATCTGCGAAAAATAAAGTATAACTGTTTTATATATTATTCTGTAAAGAGATATTCTATTTTTTTAGTTTCCTGAGACAAAGGAAGTTTAAATTCAAGGCAATAACCATCTATTTCGCAAGTTTACGTGACCTCCGGGGCTTGGGCCCTGAGTCCTGGCGATACACGGAGTAGCCATAAACCTTAACTAAAGCCCATCTCCAGAAAACTTCAGCCGGCAGGACAGGGCCGGGCCAGGTGGTTCAGATTATCATAGTTATTGCCGTATCGTATCGTATATCCTCTATTCACTGTTCCTCAAACTATGGTATGGTCTCCCGACCAGTGCTGATCCTCGGAACAATGTATTATTGTTGGACCTCGCCGAGAGAAAATTACGAAACGAATAAGAATTAAGTATGCATTTAACACAGAAATCAAAAATTGAAAATATTAGAAGATAGAGTTATGCAATCGTGTAACTTGCTTCATTTACTTTTGTCTGGTTAGCTAGAAGAGATTGCGTCCTGGCAATAAGCCCGCCAGATTGTATGTGCAATAAAATTGTTGAATAAATAAATAATATCGAGGCTATGTCTGATAATAATCCTCCTGTGCTCAACAATATCTATTGGTGCTCATTTTTAAATTTGAAAAAAAAACGGACACAATTTATGTTAACACCCAGTACATTAAAACGATCCACCGAACTAAACATTACATGGGTTTAAATATAAGGCGAGTACAGTAGACTGACGATTATTCGGGGTCGCGTTAACCGAGTTGCGGATAAACCGGAGAGTAAATATTCCAAAACTGTGCGCAATTGGATAAATGTACGAGGCATATCCAGAAAGTAAGTGTACTGAATTTTTGTAGGTTACATTTTTTTTTATTTAAACAAAAAAATTACGTGGTTACCGTAGTACATATGTAAGCTATTTTTCCACATAGTCGCCATTCCTCTCAAAGCAGGTGGTGAAGCGGGGTATCAACTTTTTGATGCCTTCCTCGAAGTAGTTTCCCGCCAACCCCTCCAACCACTTCTCCACCTCCTCCTTTACCTCCTCCTTTACCTCCTCGTCGGTTGAAAACCTTTTTTCACCCATGTGCAGCTTCAGGGAGGTAAAGAAATAGTAATCTGAAGGTGCTAGATCAGGGGAATGCGCGGGATGGTTCAGGACATCCCATTTAAACGAGGCGAGCAGTTACTTCGTGGCGTTGGCCGTGTGTGGTCTGGCATTGTCGTGCAGCAGGCAGACTCCCTTTGTCAGCATGCCTCTCCTCTTGTTCTGAATCGCCCTCCGCAATATTTTTAGGGTCTCACAGTATCTTGCAGAGTTGATGGTCTCCCCTTGAGGCATATATTCAATTAAAATTATGCCTTGACAGTCCCAAAACACGGATGCCATGATTTTCTTGGCTGAAATTGTGGTTTCGAACTTTTTGGCGGAGGGTGAAGAGGTGTGACGTGACCGTTTTTAAACTCGCGACACCACTTGTACACACTCGTACGATTCATAGCTTTATCACCATATGCAGTTTTCACCTCATTATAAACCTCAACCGGAGGTTTTCCCTTCTAAACGAGATAACGGATGACGCCGCGTATTTCGCACTTGGCGGGAGATTGGATTGACATTTTTCACGAAACGTGTTGTCACGTCGACACTTCTCAACGTACTGACCTCGAACCGGTCTCGTTGCGGAGGGGAAGGGTCAGGCTACACGGAAGTGTAGCCAACATGTCGAAAATAAAATCCATCCGGTCGTGAGAGCCTCAGTACACTTACTTTCTGGATACGCATAGTAGATGATATTTTGCCTGATTATGAAGTGCAACGCGATACTTCTATCAACATGCAACGTGCAACGCGATCCTGCAGCTACTGATTACTAACACAGATCAGGAAAAAGGTTCACTCATACAAGAGAAAAGTATATTGTTGCGAAATCTGCATAAGACCATTTGCTGAAAAATGAACTGAGGGAAAAAAACTTGTAAGCATTCATATTCTAAATAAAAGGGTCAGTCGAGTATATAGTATTCTCATCGAATAGTTTTAGTTTTTCTTTGAATTCTTTTCGATTTTTATTTTAGCAGAGATTATCAGGGTAATTTTTTTTCTACCCCACCGGATAATTTAGTTTATTTTAACTAATATGCTGGCTACAGATTCATCTAGATGAGAATTTGCTCCAGGCAGAGTGTATCTTTGGGGAGGGGACTTCCAGTATCATATTCCTAGCGGCAGGTAACTATGCACGCTCGGTTGGAGTGTGATCAAATTGGCTTGGATCAGACCGATAACTCGATTTTATTTCAGTCATGTGACGTAACCTTGTTTATATTTGACAGATTTTAATGTCGTTACCTAAATACGTTTTTTTATACGTATCTGCAACGTGCTAACGCAGGCCTGGAGCTAGTGGTTTCAAGACTAAAACTTGACGTGTCTCATAAATATGGTTCGTTCATTTGATAAATATTGTTTTCAAGCAGACTGTTATGACATTATTGACAACCTCTTGTCGCTGGCTCTGTAACATAGAATGGACTTCTTCTAGAGTGCAGGCGGGTTGATAGCTTAGAAATATTCAAGAGGATTCTTCTTAAGTTCACACTATTTAAGATATATTACTTTGAAATATGTGTTATGGCCTTTTGCAACGAAAACACTTTTAGTATTTCAACTGTGTAATTTTATTTGTATAATCGTTGAATTACATTGAAGTATAATATTAACAGTATTATAGAAGTAATAATAACTATGATATTAACATCGTAGTGGCTTTTAGAATAATGATTGCTGCCTCTGATGTGACGTCCTATTTAAAGCAAAGATAACGCACGCACGACCCTTAGATAGATTAAGAAGGAATTTGTCGGGTATGTTATCGTTGCCCTTAAGGTCAAATCGATATCAGGCGATTTATCTGGAATGTCTCGTTCGCTGTTTACTTCCATTTAGTGATACCAAATCTTTATTGAATTTGGATAGTAAACCGCTCTTGATAATTCCAACAAGATAATAAATTCAAACATAATATTGTACATTGAGTTAAGTTTGACATACACGTGATAACACTAATATTTATTGGATGTAGATAACATAGTACATGGTTAATATTGATAAGTTATAATATTTATTGGATGTAGATAACATAGAACATGATATGAAGCTTAGCATTGGTTTGCATGATTACTTATTGTATAATATTTATTGGATGTGGATAACAGAGAACATGATAAGATAAAATTGGTAGGGATACATTACAGATGTTACGAGTACATAAGAAAGTGTAGTTTGCGTTTGTGGACTTGAGAAAGGCATATAAACGCGTGATAAAAAATAAGCTATGGAAAATATTAAATGAATGTCAATGCAAATTGATTCTTGGTATTGTATCATTAATGCTAAAAGTGGAGCATATATTTGAGTGAACGATACCTTGAGTAAATGGTTTAATATTATAAAAGCGGCAAAGTGAGACTATGTTATGTCACCGTGGTTGTTTATTATTTACATAGATTCATGTGTGAAGGAACTACACGAGGTCAATAGATAGCATGTAAATGTTGAATGAGAATGTGTTATGGCCTTTTGCAACAAAAACACTTTTAGAATTTCAACTGTGTAATTTAATTTGTATAATCGTTGAATTACATAGAAGTATAATATTAACAGTATTGTGGAAGTAATAATAACGATGATGTTAACATCGTTGTGGTTTTAAGAATAATGATTGCTGCCTCTGATATGACGTCCTATTTAAAGCGAAGCGTCTTCCGATAACGTACCCTCGACCCTTAGATAATATTTATCGGTGCCCTTAAGGTTAAGTCTATATCAGGAAACTAATTGGAATGTCTCGTTCGCTGTTTACTTCCATTTAGTGATATCAAATCTTTATTGAATTTCGATAGAAAGCAGTTCTTGATAATGTCGTCACAAGAGGGAAACAATGATGCAGGACCATAACAGGCCAACAGGCCTAAAATAAGAGAAGAAGAATAAAAGGTCCGGGCTTATCCCACAAACATTCCCCCAGCCGAGATACACCCTACTTATGTAGAGCGAGCCCGACCGCAAGGGCATCGGGGGGCTTTCAGCTCACACCCCTGTACATCTAGACTAAAAAAAACAAAAAATATGGTAGAAAATAAAATAAAAAGTAAACCCACATTTAGACTGATAGTTGGGGGGGGGAGTCCTGGAGGAGGCTAAATCTGGGACGTTTGTGAATATATGATCCTGGGCTGTCACAATATGTTTGTAGGTTAATAAAGGAATTGTGATAGGTGGATATTTTTTCATAAAAACGCTCGGATTGGTGGACGATGAATTCAGTTATCGTGGAATACCTGCATTGCTGCGAATTTTTTTTTTTGCTGATCCATCGCAGCGCGCCTATTGCAGGTCTAAAGATCTAATTCTGCAGTGTTTATATTCTTCTCAAGTGTGTTTTTGCCATCGTTCCCCAAATGAGAGCGGTGTACGTCATGATGGGACGAATGATCGTTTATTGTAGAAGTAATATTTATGATGTGTGAAACGATACACATCTCTAGCGTAACCTGCACGATGCACGATGCACGGAGCACAATGCGTGGTGTGTTGGTTCAATATTTTGACATTCGGGGAGCGATCAGTGACCCCGGGGAGCAAGCAGTGGCGCGGCACGCTCTCGGCTCCCTGCAACCTACCGCCCCTCCCGGGGGAACTGCGAGGGAGCGGAAGATTGCGGCAACACGCATGAATTGCCACCATCCCCACTGCACTAACTAGATTCCTCCAGTGTGACCTGTACCCTACACACTCAGATTGCAGCACACACACACACTATTACAAGTGTCCTTATAGACTTAAAATAATGTATACTTAAACAAGGAATCGATATTTCTGACTTGAATAATGGTGATGGGGATGTGTACAAGGTGGTATGTACCATATTGTATGATTTTACTCAATTATAAAATAATCCTTTACTAAGCTTTGACAACCTGCGTGATGTTTATTGATTTTTTAATATTATTCTTCTTCTTCCTAGTGTCATGTCAGGTCCCCCCAACGTTGGCATCTTTGTCCCCGGCAGCCCGAAAAAGGTCCCCAACGCTCTTTACAATCACATATATTGCGGAGCCAGGAGATTTGCCTCCTGCCAACACCTCTTCGACCCTCTATTTTGCCTTGGATGATCAGGTGCAGTAATTTGTACTTTGCTCCTCTAAGTACATGACCCAAGTAGAACACCTTTCGGATTTTAATATTATTCAGCAACTCTCGATCAACTTTGGCTCTTTGAAGAACCCTCGTGTTGCTGACCATATCCGTTTTTTTATATTATTAATGCTTATTTGTTATCATTTATTTTTTATATTGTGATTTACGT
Source organism: Odontocerum albicorne (assembly GCA_949825065.1). Classification (NCBI taxonomy): domain Eukaryota; kingdom Metazoa; phylum Arthropoda; class Insecta; order Trichoptera; family Odontoceridae; genus Odontocerum; species Odontocerum albicorne. Next base: position 46,222,564 of record OX463847.1, on the reverse strand, counting down.
GTACAAAGGTGTGGGCTGAAAAAACATCGCTTTCTATCGGTGGGGATGTATCTCGACTGGGGAGGATGCTATGAAAAATGAGCCCAGGCTTTTTGATAGCTGCTCTCTTCAATTTATTTAATTTTCCATTGCCTTGAGATATGTGTAATTTCAGGGTTTATACATATGTACATAATATATTGCTATCAATAAACCAATATATTTTTGTTTAGCTAGTCTGTAATACACCTGTTTCGTCATCCGGGGATTGCGGATTCGATTTTCGTCGAAGTTAACGTAGCTGGATTAAAATGGCTAGATTTTTAAAGAAGGTTAACTGAGAAATATGGATAATATAAAATGGTGGACGAAAAGATGCATGAATGTAGAGGATGCAAAGGTTTTGTGCTTGGATAGAAAAATTTGGACTCTGAACTATAAACACCTAAGTTAAATAAAATATAACAAAAATTAATTAACTCACAAAGTCTTACCTTGAGTTCGAAAAACATCCCTAAAGACCACAAAGCGGCCTTTACAATTACCTCCGAACATAATACCATCCGGCTCACTGTATAATTACCTCACCACACCGCATACCGTGATGTTACATTGTGGAGGAGTTTAACGAATTATGTATTTTATAATATAAAATTGCTATGTCTTAACTACAATCAGCTTTCGACAAATCCTTCAACTCAACTTCAATAAGACAGTTTAGTAGACACTTGAGACACAGTACCGCAGTTGTATAGATGGCGCTCCTAGACAGTTTGGAACATGTGAACCATAACTTAAACCCTTCAAATACGTAATTTTAAAATGCTTTCCCTTTTAGTTTCGGACGATGATGGATAATGACGTGTTTCCCGCCACACAACAAACTACAGTAACCGACGGTAAGTAATACACATCGGGCTTAAGAAAGAGACTCTCAGCCATAATCGCCTTACTTCAGCTTTGTAGAGCGTCGTCTCTGTCGCTTGACAACGACTGACAAATCGCGACGGAACACGTGTATGAATGACAGACGACGCTCTACAAAGCCGAAGTTAGCCGATTATGGCCGAGAGTCTCTTTCTTAAGCCTGATGTGTATTACTTACCGCCGGGTACTGTATGTTACTATAGTTTCCATCTTACTTTTTTGCAGTTTACATTTTACAACAATTTACGTCTTGATGTCACTGAAGTCCATATTCACTGTTATGTCTGAGTCTATTGATAATATGGCTAGTGGGTGTAGTCTGTTATGTTTTAGAGTGGATCTTAAATGTTGTGTGTTTTTAATCGTTACAATAATGTAAGACTCGCTCCGTCCTTGGCATGCTTTAAGAAGCGACTGAAAAAACTCTTAATTTCTAGTCAGTAAAATATCGTGTTTCATTCCTGTTTTTTTTTTCTTTCTTTTCCTTTCCTCTCCTCCATTCCTTCGTTTTCCTTTCTCTCTCCTCCCTGGCTCCATCCCAACTCACTGTATGCGAAGACTGTTGGGGTCAGCTCTCCTCGTCCTCAGGTTGTATGCTCTTCTGTCCCGGACTACGTCCCCCAGGCCGTGCCTCTGCATCAGGTTATCTCTTTGCACCACCCATGAATTCCTTGGTCTTCCTCTGGTTGTTATTCGAGGAAGATCCATGGAGATTGCCTGGTTCACAATGTGATCGGGTGCTCTGCGTCCAGCGTGCCCATACAATCTCAATCGCCTCTCCTCCATCTTGCTGTTGATGTCTGTAACACCCAGGCTTCCACGAATGTGTGAGCTTCTTATTTTGTCTCTTAGGGACACACCTGCTGACCATCTTAGCATGCGCATTTCAGCAGTTTCTAGTTGCCTAGAGTAAGAGGTATACATCGTCCAGCATTCGGAGCCATAGAGGAGTGCGGGTCTGACAATTGTTTGGTATACTTTTCCTTTTAACTTTACTGGCATTTTCGGATCACATAGAACTCCTTTCATTGATCTAAACTTCATCCATCCCACACTAATTATATGTGTTACATCTGCTGCACATCCTCCATCGCTATGGATGAGTGACCCAAGATACTTAAAGGAGTCACAATTTGGTAATGTTTCTCCATCCATTTGCATTACGGGAGTGACAGCATTTGTGTTCTCGAATGGTAGGTACAGATACTCTGTTTTCTTTCTGCTCAGTCTCAATCCATTGTCCTCCAAGATTCTTCTCCATCTTTCCAGACTATTTTGCAGGTGTTCGTGTTTTTCACTTATTAATACGATATCGTCTGCAAATAGTAGGATCCTTAGGAGACTGTTCATTTCCTGGTTAGTTAAATAGTCCATGACTAAGATGAACAGTAGCGGACTGAGTACCGATCCTTGATGTACCCCCACCTTTACAGGAAATTCTGGTGAAGTTCCCGAAGTGCACCTCACTTGCGTTGTCACGTTATCGTACATGTCCTGGATGGCAAGTACATACTTCTCTGGTACACTGTGGGCTCTAAGTGCTGCCCAAATTAGGCTTCTAGGGACCCTGTCAAATGCCTTTTCAAGATAGATGAAGACCATATGAAGATCTTTCTTGGCATCACGGTGTTTTTCGACAAATTCCTTCGTTTTCCTTTGATGGGTGATATCTCACTTTATATGAAAATGAATGTTCTGGTGAATGTCCATCTTTGTGGGGCTTGTGGGTATATGTTCACGCGTTCCATAAATCACAAATTTAAAACGTTCTTGTACATATTTCTAAACCTATTTATAATGGGCGTCCCCTTTGGTTAGTCACCCTTAGGCAAATACTTAGGTACAAACGCGGCTCTGCTCAGACAATTGAAAAAAGCTTGTGGCTTTGAACACTTGGGTCTAACTATCGGTAAAATCGCCTCTATATGCGAAAAAGCAGTAACTACGTTAAAAGTGAGATTCACATTTCGATTGGTTCAAATTTGATTCACTTCTATTATTTTAAACAAATGCACATTTAAATTGAATGCATTTAATGAATATGTGTACATTTTATATTTTGAATACATGTTACGTATGATTTGTGCATAAAACCAGATCAAATATGATTTTACTTGAAACTTAGACATATACAGTTGTAGCTTTGTTGACATTTTACTTGATACTCAGACATATACAGTTGTAGCTTTGTTGACATTTTACTTGACACTTAGACATATACAGTTGTAGCTTTGTTGACATTTTACTTGACACTTAGACATATACATTTGTAGCTTTGTTGACATTTTACTTGACACTTAGACATATACATTTGTAGCTTTGTTGACATTTTACTTGACACTTAGACATATACAGTTGTAGCTTTGTTGACATGAGAAGAAAAGTATTATTAGGACACTTTACTTAACATTTCTTTAAAGGTTTCTTTGTAGTTCGACTTCCTTTGATACGTTTTCTGCTTATCAAAGGAAGTCGAACTACAAAGTATTTTTTTTCTTAACATATGCAAGTATCAAGTTTCTAATCTAATGACCGAACCTGACAAATTCCACTCTACACAATAACCCTTATATTGTTGTTGTTGTTACCATGTAAACATTTAAAAATGTGTAGTTTTACAATAGGAACATTTCCTCGGTTTTAACTCAATTCACGCAAAATCGACAGATTGCTACTTTTTAGACCTCGATAGTCCGATGTGCAAGTGTGATCTAGACTCTAGAGGAGGAAACACTCGATCAAGTATTTTTTTAATTGTTCAAAGTACTCCTCTTTAAGCAACATGTACAATCTCTTTATTAAAAGCAAGAGTACTCATTGTTCAAAGTACTCCTCTTTAAGCAACATGTACAATCTCTTTATTAAAAGCAAGAGTACTCATTGTTCAAAGTACTCCTCTCTAAGCAACATGTACAATCTCTTTATTAAAAGCAAGAGTACTCATTGTTCAAAGTACTCCTCTTTAAGCAACATGTACAATCTCTTTATTAAAAGCAAGAGTACTCATTGTTCAAAGTACTCCTCTTTAAGCAACATGTACAATCTCTTTATTAAAAGCAAGAGTACTCATTGTTCAAAGTACTCCTCTTTAAGCAACATGTACAATCTCTTTATTAAAAACAAGAGTACTCATTGTTCATCCAATTAATATTGCATATATTTTGTCCCACAATAATCTAAATGTGTTTGCAGTATTTTCAAAATGTATTTCCGATAGCGACATTAACATCTAAATTGGACAAAAAAATATAAACCTGTATTCGTGAAATTAACCATACAATGGACATAAAACACTCCCAACAGAATTAACTGGCTAGCTAAAAAAATAATTAACCCACACAATAACATTTATAATACGAAGCGCTCCTCAAAAATATTTTCTTAAAAGTCATCACGTCATTCACACAGACGTTGGAGATGCAACATTCTCTGAAACAGCTGTATGGATGACCATTCATTGAAATGACAATCTCGTTCTGCACAGCGAAGCACAACCATTACGAGTATACTATATGTGTATAGTATCTTCCAGACGGTCCAGAAATTTCGTCTTAGGTGAGTCGTTTTTTCATCAACTTCCTCAGTCAGTTGTCATATTTCGCCACTTTGCTGAAAAAAATTCTCTTAAGTTGTTTAAGTCATCAATAAGGGCGCTTTGCTTTCCTGTAGAATATCGACTTTCATTTCGATTTTCCGGTAAAACGCCTGTTTTCCATTGATGGTTGAAAAAAATTGAAGATATTTCTTTTTTTTTTAACCTGGCGAGTTTATTAACATGTGGCAATATCTTCCAACCAACCAGAAAGATGGTTTTTTTAGGCCCTAAGTGTTAACCAGACTGGAATCATATTTTAAAAAATCTGGGTTCCAGCGGGGATCGAACCCGCAACCTCCGGATCGGCAGACAAGTGTCTTACCACCAGGCCACGGATGTCGTTTGGTTGTTTCTTGTTGGTTGATAAAAATTTGCAATATATAACGTTATTTGTACATAACGAAAATGTAATACAGTACGTATATTTGATCAAGTGCTACGCTGTTTTATCGTCTATTTGGGACTCAACGAATCAAAAGTTTGTCTTACACTATACATTCATATATGGATAAAGATATTCGCACTGCTGGTGCAACGCGGAAGAACGTGCAGTTTCGGGTTACAGACAGGGCTGAATGGAGGCCCCATTTTATAAACTGAATTAAGAGTAAAGAAACAACTGCCATGACCCAATTGATAAGATGTCTATCTTTCACCCACATGTTGCTGGCACAGATTCTTTTAACAGGATTTTAGTCTAGTTTTCACTTTAGATCTCTACTGATTCTTTCTAGTTGCCTGGATAAGATTGCTACATGGCAATAAGCTCGCCAGGTCGCACTGTATACAAAAAAGTATAATACAATATTTTTTGCCAATAAAGTAGTATTTTCCTCACCAATATTCAGAGCTGCGGTCACTTCCTCCCGCAGCACTTCTTTCTAGCCCGTCATGGAATTCATGTAGCAGAAGAACTTCTCGCACAGGGCAGGTCTATGCTGAACCTGGAAGATAAATCACATTGTCATTTAGATCGTGACTGGCATTTAATCCAAAGGACAGAACAAGACAAGTGCCATCCCTTATCCGGATCCATTGTGTGGAATACCGGTCCTCCTCTCAACAAATGTAAATTCTTCAAATTCTCCCTGTCTCCACATTACGCGAATGAAATTAAATTTTGTTGAAGTAATTACAAAACATAATAACACTATACGAGTACTTACAACAGAAGTTTTAGATACTTAAGTGAAACATATAAAAGATTATAAGAAATCCAAAAACAACATTCTGGAGTTCCACCCATCGTATGGCTCCTGATAACTCCTCACCATCCACCGTATGGCTCCTGATAACTCCTCACCATCCATCTTATTGCTCCTGATAACTCCTCACCATCCATCGTATGGCTCCTGATAACTCCTCACCATCCATCGTATGGCTCCTGATAACTCCTCACCATCCATCGTATGGCTCCTGATAACTCCTCACCATCCATCTTATTGCTCCTGATAACTCCTCACCATCCATCGTATGGCTCCTGATAACTCCTCACCATCCATCGTATGGCTCCTGATAACTCCTCACCATCCATCGTATGGCTCCTGATAACTCCTCACCATCCATCGTATGGCTCCTGATAACTCCTCACCATCCATCGTATGGCTCCTGATAACTCCTCACCATCCATCTTATTGCTCCTGATAACTCCTCACCATCCATCGTATGGCTCCTGATAACTCCTCACCATCCATCGTATGGCTCCTGATAACTCCTCACCATCCATCGTATGGCTCCTGATAACTCCTCACCATCCATCTTATTGCTCCTGATAACTCCTCACCATCCATCGTATGGCTCCTGATAACTCCTCACCATCCATCGTATGGCTCCTGATAACTCCTCACCATCCATCGTATGGCTCCTGATAACTCCTCACCATCCATCTTATTGCTCCTGATAACTCCTCACCATCCATCGTATGGCTCCTGATAACTCCTCACCATCCATCGTATGGCTCCTGATAACTCCTCACCATCCATCTTATTGCTCCTGATAACTCCTCACCATCCATCGTATGGCTCCTGATAACTCCTCACCATCCATCGTATGGCTCCTGATAACTCCTCACCATCCATCTTATTGCTCCTGATAACTCCTCACCATCCATCTTATTGCTCCTGATAACTCCTCACCATCCATCGTATGGCTCCTGATAACTCCTCACCATCCATCGTATGGCTCCTGATAACTCCTCACCATCCATCGTATGGCTCCTGATAACTCCTCACCATCCATCTTATTGCTCCTGATAACTCCTCACCATCCATCGTATGGCTCCTGATAACTCCTCACCATCCATCGTATGGCTCCTGATAACTCCTCACCATCCATCTTATTGCTCCTGATAACTCCTCACCATCCATCGTATGGCTCCTGATAACTCCTCACCATCCATCGTATGGCTCCTGATAACTCTTCACCATCCATCTTATTGCTCCTGATAACTCCTCACCATCCATCGTATGGCTCCTGATAACTCCCCACCATCCATCGTATGGCTCCTGATAACTCCTCACCATCCATCGTATGGCTCCTGATAACTCCTCACCATCCACCGTATGGCTCCTGATAACTCCTCACCATCCATCTTATTGCTCCTGATAACTCCTCACCATCCATCGTATGGCTCCTGATAACTCCTCACCATCCATCGTATGGCTCCTGATAACTCCTCACCATCCATCGTATGGCTCCTGATAACTCCTCACCATCCACCGTATGGCTCCTGATAACTCCTCACCATCCATCTTATTGCTCCTGATAACTCCTCACCATCCATCGTATGGCTCCTGATAACTCCTCACCATCCATCGTATGGCTCCTGATAACTCCTCACCATCCATCGTATGGCTCCTGATAACTCCTCACCATCCATCTTATTGCTCCTGATAACTCCTCACCATCCATCGTATGGCTCCTGATAACTCCTCACCATCCATCGTATGGCTCCTGATAACTCCTCACCATCCATCTTATTGCTCCTGATAACTCCTCACCATCCATCGTATGGCTCCTGATAACTCCTCACCATCCATCGTATGGCTCCTGATAACTCCTCACCATCCATCGTATGGCTCCTGATAACTCCTCACCATCCATCGTATGGCTCCTGATAACTCCTCACCCTCCATCGTATGGCTCCTGATAACTCCTCACCATCCATCGTATGGCTCCTGATAACTCCTCACCATCCATCGTATGGCTCCTGATAACTCCTCACCATCCACCGTATGGCTCCTGATAACTCCTCACCATCCATCTTATTGCTCCTGATAACTCCTCACCATCCATCGTATGGCTCCTGATAACTCCTCACCATCCATCGTATGGCTCCTGATAACTCCTCACCATCCATCGTATGGCTCCTGATAACTCCTCACCATCCACCGTATGGCTCCTGATAACTCCTCACCATCCATCTTATTGCTCCTGATAACTCCTCACCATCCATCGTATGGCTCCTGATAACTCCTCACCATCCATCGTATGGCTCCTGATAACTCCTCACCATCCATCGTATGGCTCCTGATAACTCCTCACCATCCACCGTATGGCTCCTGATAACTCCTCACCATCCATCTTATTGCTCCTGATAACTCCTCACCATCCATCGTATGGCTCCTGATAACTCCTCACCATCCATCGTATGGCTCCTGATAACTCCTCACCATCCATCGTATGGCTCCTGATAACTCCTCACCATCCATCTTATTGCTCCTGATAACTCCTCACCATCCATCGTATGGCTCCTGATAACTCCTCACCATCCATCGTATGGCTCCTGATAACTCCTCACCATCCATCGTATGGCTCCTGATAACTCCTCACCATCCATCTTATTGCTTCTGATAACTCCTCACCATCCATCGTATGGCTCCTGATAACTCCTCACCATCCATCTTATTGCTCCTGATAACTCCTCACCATCCATCGTATGGCTCCTGATAACTCCTCACCATCCATCGTATGGCTCCTGATAACTCCTCACCATCCATCTTATTGCTCCTGATAACTCCTCACCATCCATCTTATTGCTCCTGATAACTCCTCACCATCCATCGTATGGCTCCTGATAACTCCTCACCATCCATCGTATGGCTCCTGATAACTCCTCACCATCCATCGTATGGCTCCTGATAACTCCTCACCATCCATCTTATTGCTCTTGATAACTCCTCACCATCCATCGTATGGCTCCTGATAACTCCTCACCATCCATCGTATGGCTCCTGATAACTCCTCACCATCCATCTTATTGCTCCTGATAACTCCTCACCATCCATCGTATGGCTCCTGATAACTCCTCACCATCCATCGTATGGATCCTGATAACTCCTCACCATCCATCTTATTGCTCCTGATAACTCCTCACCATCCATCGTATGGCTCCTGATAACTCCTCACCATCCATCGTATGGCTCCTGATAACTCCTCACCATCCATCGTATGGCTCCTGATAACTCCTCACCATCCACCGTATGGCTCCTGATAACTCCTCACCATCCATCGTATGGCTCCTGATAACTCCTCACCATCCATCGTATGGCTCCTGATAACTCCTCACCATCCATCGTATGGCTCCTGATAACTCCTCACCATCCATCGTATGGCTCCTGATAACTCCTCACCATCCATCGTATGGCTCCTGATAACTCCTCACCATCCATCGTATGGCTCCTGATAACTCCTCACCATCCATCTTATTGCTCCTGATAACTCCTCACCATCCATCGTATGGCTCCTGATAACTCCTCACCATCCATCGTATGGCTCCTGATAACTCCTCACCATCCATCGTATGGCTCCTGATAACTCCTCACCATCCATCGTATGGCTCCTGATAACTCCTCACCATCCACCGTATGGCTCCTGATAACTCCTCACCATCCATCGTATGGCTCCTGATAACTCCTCACCATCCATCTTATTGCTCCTGATAACTCCTCACCATCCATCGTATGGCTCCTGATAACTCCTCACCATCCATCTTATTGCTCCTGATAACTCCTCACCATCCATCGTATGGCTCCTGATAACTCCTCACCATCCATCGTATGGCTCCTGATAACTCCTCACCATCCATCGTATGGCTCCTGATAACTCCTCACCATCCATCGTATGGCTCCTGATAACTCCTCACCATCCATCGTATGGCTCCTGATAACTCCTCACCATCCATCGTATGGCTCCTGATAACTCCTCACCATCCATCGTATGGCTCCTGATAACTCCTCACTATCCATCGTATGACGCCTGATAGCTCCTCCCCATCCATCCCTGCACTCCGCGGCTCGAAAGGCAGTTGTTAAGGGTAGTCCAGTTGCATCTCTCACTTGGCCCGTCCAACGCCTTAGAGCTCTCCTTCTTGTGTGCCGTCAAACTATCTCCATGATCACGGATAATGCGCCCAAAGAATCGATAGACTCGCCATAGGCATATTGTCGACAATCTATCGATGACACTCAATTCTTCGAGAATGGTGGCATTAATTTCACAGTAATAATATAAATATATACATTTACAAACATTAAGAAAGAACAAAACGGTATTCATAGAGGAAATATTGCTCTAACAAAGTTCTACACATGCCTAACTATTAAATATGCCTAACAATCACTCTAACATAGACGGCGCGGCGTCAGCAAAAGCTGTTCTCAATCCCATACGTATGTTAAGAACGGGTCTCCCAGCCGCTACGCCTGTTGGAGGGACCTCAGCTCTTCGGAACAGGATTGCTTCATATCACATTATCAAAAGTATTCTCAAATTGGAGACTTTCGAAAGCACGTGACAGTAACAGTGTGACAATTGAATATTTTTGAAATATATTTTTTTATTGTCTGTATTGTGAATAAAAACTAATGCCATGATGACTTGCGCGGTAATGTGAGAAAATATTATATAAACAATGAATGATGAACCTTCCTTAATCTAATGTTGGACATGTTATGTGTCTCCTTCGTGTTAACATTCTGTCTTATCCTGCGCCGTGTGGATCCGATCCACCTTTAATAATATGTTATAATCAATAGGCTGACTGTTCATTTGAGATGGTATTTGTGGGTAGTTAATTTGAAATGGTATTTGTGGATATTTGATGGTATTTGTGGGATTCCTTTTTTTTAGTTTTTTTCAGACATTTATTCATTTTATGTTTTTTTTTCTTAATCTATATATACAAGGGTGTGGACCGAGAAACATCTGATGTCCTCACTGCCGAACTCGCCCTATATGGATAGGGTGTATCTTGACCGGAGGGATGTTATGAAATGACCTTTTGATAGCTTTTATCTTAAATGTATTTTTTGCTATTTATCTCGATATATATTTGTGTGTGCCATTTCGGAATATATTTATATATGTACAAATTATTTTATTACCATTAAACCTATATTTATTTATTGATTTAACATTGTATTGTATGTTAATGACATAAACAAGCGACTAAAGTTAGTCATACAGTATATAACCACCTACAGTTAGATCGTGCCGTGTCGTTACCGTAGTTATGGACTGGAGTGTCATTAATATCGATAGCGAGTATTCATCATCATCATCATTACCACTATCACGGCATACCTCCATCGGGATAGGGTAAGAGAACAGATCTCCACTTCATTCTATCCTGGAACACATATATCGCTTATGCCGCGCTCATGCACCTCATCATACATATTCTAATATTATAAAAGCTTTTCACTCTTCCCTCTTTCACAATTTGATTGATTTGGTCGACTCACGTTTTTATAGGTCTTCCCAAACTTCTCATATCTTATATACAACAAAAACTTTAAATATTAATACAAGAAACGTCGTAAAGCCCTATTCTCTTTATTCAATGTTATGAAAACCTCCATGTTTTTCACTCGTGGGTTTCTCGTTCGATTCCCGACGATACTAAAAACATGGTACCAGTCTGATGAAATAGTTCATCTCGTATCAATCACCGGGACAAGTTAGAAGTGTGCTGTATATTGGCTAACATGTACGATGACGAACAGCGAGTTTACTTTAGTTGTTTTGAAAAAAACAACAAGGTCTGATTAATGCTGCCGAAGACAATGGGCAAGTATCTCGGACACGCTCTTTAACATGTTCACATCACCAATGCAAACATGTTTAGCAGAAAGGTATGTTTTGACATTTTATTGATTTATATTAAACACCGTAAAGAATAACTGTTAGGACTTGAATGCTGTAAATGGAATGAAAAAAAAACCTTGTAATGATTGGGCCACATTGAGAGAACGAATTGCGGAAGATTATATTATATGACATAAATAGAGAACGAGGATAAAATAGACCGATGAAAAAGTGGTAGAAAATAGTAAAATAAATTTTAACAGAGGATAATTCAAGAAGTATGGGGAAAAAGAAAGCATATACGAGGCGAGAGCTGTGTGCATGAATAGAAAGTAGTAGAGATCTGTCCTCTCTGCCTAGCACAAAAGGAACATTGCATGAGGGAATGTATATAAATTTAACATTGTATATTGTATCTGTCTTCTCAAGTTTCCTGTATTATTATTTACCGATACTTGACTCCGGACGTAAAACAGTTCTTTATGGAACAAAATGTACGGGTAAATAATTGTATTGCGTGGGCGAAGGCAAAATTTATTTATTTATTTATAGCTTATGCATACAGATTAAATCCAATTATATACAAAGCTTGAAGAAAAATATATACAGTAATAAAAAATCATTATAAATTCGAAACAACTAAATGGCATTACTTATTCTTCTTCCCAGTGTCATGCCAGGTCCCCCCAATGTTGAATATCACCTGAGAGTAGGCATCTTTGTCCTCGGCAGCCCGAAAAAGATCTCCATCGCCCCTTATGCCAGTCCAATCACGTATATTGCGGAGCCAGAAGATTTGCCGCTTGACAACACATCTTCGGCCTTCTATTTTGCCTTGGATGATCAAATGCAGTAATTTGTACTTTGCTCCTTTAAGTACATGACCCGAGTAGGACACCTTTTGGATTTTAATATTAGTCAGCAACTCTTACAATTTTGGCTCTTTGAAGAACCCCTATATTGCTGACCATATCCGTCCAGGGTATCCGTAGCATTCTCCGGTGCATCCACATTTCGAATGCTTCCAGTCGGTATGTTATTACTAAGAAAGTTTAATATGTTTTCTTTAAATGGGATGAGGAACAGCCTGCTAGACAAAGAAGGAGCACATTGCAAATTAGTCCTAATTATGGGCAGTCTCAACGTCAATATTTCTGTTTCTCTAATTGTTACAAATATAATTGATTTAGATATTGCTCCCGTCATTAACCTAAAGATGTAAGAACAGATCCTCATATCCCTCCTCACGCTTAGAATATACAATCACAACATGCCTAGAATAATATTCTAGGATGGTCACGAATAGAAATCGCACTCCCGGATCTTGAAATGCATAAAAAGTGGGCGTGTAGATCTGATATTTCACAATATGGAACCTTGGTTTCTTTGAAATTGGACCAAATAAAAAATCAACTGGATAAGTTCCTAAAAACAAATTAGAGGAATCATAATATGACTTTCCCAAACTTGTCCACAGGCCTTGTGCTTATTGTGACAGCTTTTAGTTATGTCCACAGTAACAACTGTTACTTATGTGTACTGCAATACTCGTAGATGTTCGTTGTATCATTTGTAATCATTGTAACATTTGTTCGTTGTGTTCATTGCGATAGTTATTCCCTGTGTTAATGTATCATATGTTTATTGTATTAATGGCGAGACCTGTTCAATTAGTCAAATGTAACAGTTAATCGTTATGTGGACAGTGATAAGTGTTCATAGTGTCAATTTAAATAGTTGTTCGTTATATCTATATATGACAATTGGCAATGACAGCTGTTCGTTGTTTCAATGGTTCGTTATGTGGGCGGTGACAACTGTTTTTTATGTCAATTTAAATAGGTGTTCCTTACATCCATGATGGCAGCTGATCAATGTTTTGATTGAAAAAGTTGTTCGTCATTTCAATTGTAATAGCTGTTCGTTATGTGGATGGTGACATGTTCACTATATCGTTATATAACATACATGGTGGCAATTATTTGATGTTTCAATTGTAACAGCTGTTCGATGTTTTCATTGCAACAGCTGTTTGTTCTGTAATTTGTAACAACTGTTCGTTAAATCCATGTTGACAGCTAATCGATGTATCAAAAGTAACAACTGTTAATTATATACATAGTGACCGTTGTTTTATATTTCTGTTTTAATTGATATGCGTTGATTCAATTGTAACATTGTGACAGACATTCGATATTTTCGTACAGTTATTCATGGTGTCAATTGTAACAGCTGTTCGTTATATCCATGGTGTAGCTGTTCAATTTGTCAATTTTACCAGCTGTTCATTGTGGCAATACTAATAATCGCTTGTTTCCACATTTAGCGGAATATTTCTGAACCACGCGCCAAATAACATTTGTCGATAAATATTCACATTTAAGACAAAAATAGAAACAGTGTCATTGTCACACCGAAATTGACCTTGTAACACGATCTTGTCTAAATCAAGGCTGGAGGGAGCCGGTCTGAAGGTAGAGGGTGCGGACACGAGGGTAAATGGTTGAAGGGTGGAGAAAGGGTGGTGGGCTGTAGGCCCAATGTAGCGCCACTATTCTACTCCACTTATTACTCCCCCTCGGTTCCCGCAGGGAATTTAAATTGGATCAAGAGAGCACATCGAATATTTGTACACAAAAAATCGTAACAAGTGTTTGGACAAAATCGAAAAAATATGTTTTATATTACAATGTACATACGTGTACTTGTAGTAAAATATGCTTTGTATTACAATGTACATACGTGTACTTGTAGTAAAATATGATTTGTATTACAATGTGCATACGTGTACTTGTAGTAAAATATGCTTTGTATTACAATGTACATACGAGTACGTGTACTTGTAGTAAAATCAAACGGATTGAGATATACTCGTACTCGTATATTTATTGGGGACGGACGTTTTAAGTATAATTAAGATATACGCAATACGCAAAAATCGTCGTTCGAGGATCCCCTCGCCATTCCAACGTCAATTCGGTTGGAAAGCGAAGATGTGTTGTGGGTTTTTTTTAATGAGTAAGTCCTTGCACACCAGCAAACTCACCGGCCACACCGCCGTGAGACGATAGGAATATGCCGGAATCTTTTTTGTAACAATAGATATGACCAAAGTCATAGTTATCATTATACCACTTAATACTAGCGGTCATGCACTCAAAAATAGCTCAATCAACAACACACATTTATTGATATATTTTAAATTTAAAAAAAAATCATATCTATGATATTTTAAAAATCAACCCAATAAAAAGATTTTTTCACGGTTCAAGTCCGTCGTGAAAAAAAGTCGTTTCATACAAGTCAATTTTTTTACAAGTCCGAAAAATGAGTGTTGAACCAGGGGTGATAGACCAGGGATGCCCAACCAGTCGATCGCCATCTATCATCGATCGCGGCTTGTTATAGAGTAGATCTTTAATTTTTTTCCATTGCAGATACTATAAAATCTTATTTTAGTTAAACTGGTATAAGAAATTCTTTATGTGATGAACAACTTGATCAGTATTTAAAATTATCCCTTCGGTCGTACAATTCCAATTTGCCAAATCTAGACAATGCCAAAAATTTTATTAACGTTACTTTTACTTCCACCGGAATTTATAGTGTTTATATTTTTTCTACATAATTCATTTAGAAGTTTTATGTATAATTGTTCATTCATAATAATATTAAATTATTATTAAATAATTACAATTTTGTATTTTGTGTATACTGATATATCGCGACGTCGCACATAAAAAAATGCTCACGTATACAAAAGGTTGAGCAGCCCTGATATATAGTATACTTACATTCAAGATATTAAAATCACAACCAAAGCTAATTTGCCAAAAAATATTAAAAAATGTTATTTGCATTGGATCTATTTTGCTTATACGTTAATGTCATAACGTCCATAGTGCATTACGTAACAGGGGCGGGTAGTACACTAGCCCCGTTATAGGGGTGAAGCGGGCGGCATGGGGCGCTGGTAGATGGGATGACGTAACGGGGAGCTTTGCTGTATTACGGAGAGGGGTGGAGGGGCGAACTTATTCCAAGCTGACTCTCGCAGGGGGGTTCAACTCGAGGGGTTGTTGCATTT